>VOMN01083398.1:0-60145 GCA_014899125.1 Orchestia grillus | reverse complement strand
ATTAGAAGCTAAAAAGGTGTAGTGTGATATAGACTCTGTTCGGTGCCCCACAGAGCGACTGAGGTGCCACAGGAGCGCCAGCACCTCATGTTCCTCAAGACGCACAAGTGCGCCTCCTCAGCACTGCAGGTCAGCCAGACGTGCTTAATTTAGCGGCCTCACTCCTAACCCTTGAACGAACTAATTATTTTCGCAATGAGGATTCATTTAGCTGGGCCCGAAAAACCAGTTGCAGCCTCACGCACAGTCGCTTGGAAAAGCATATCAAGACCAGTGGCCGATTTTTAGTATCCTAACGCACTTCATCACCGGTGCAGATTATTGCTTCTTCTGATGTGTTGATCACATCAAGCGCGTTCTATTGCTATAATTACGGGGGACCATCTCGTGCATTGCCCGTTGGTCATTGTTGTGCTTTGAGCGGTGCAGCTTCTCAAATGCATGTAAAGACATGTGTAATTGGCGTAAGGAGTAATAGACCTTTACCTTACTCTTGCAAAAAGGGCTGAAATGGTGATCCTGCCTAATCATTATTATCATTAGATTCCTCATTTAACAACGACCCTGCTTAAATGTAGCTTCTCTGAACGAAAAATAAGTTTGAGAGATTAATACATATAAGCGAAACAGCTAATCATCATGCAATCAGTACATTTAAATTTCCGGAAAAATTGACAGACTGAAAAAAAATCGGTGATTCGAGAGAGACGAGTGTGCACGTGTGATGACTGAGTGATAACATGGATGGTCACTCCGAGTCCAGCTACCTCCTGCAATAAGGGCAGACTTTCTCTAGCTGCAAAGGGCAACAACGACGTCAGTTTGTCCTCTGTTTTAAGACATTTCACCGCATATTTGCCTCATTATTCCATAAACCTGCAAAAAACCTCGCCTTACTCCATACGGGAAAAAACACAGACTTTCGTGAGATAATATCAGAATTGGAGAACGCAGCATTAGAGTATGGTCGTTTTTCCCATGCGTCAAGCGTGTAGCCATTTTCTGCGCGTGCTGCAAGTGTCCACCGTTCTGTAGGGAAAAGAGATATGATGACAGATGTACGACGCCAACTGCGCAACATCATCCAAGCCAGATAATATATAGAGTTTAATGTCTTAATCTAACATTGCTGCTCTGCTTTCCATGCCCCATTAAAGTATTATAAACGGAAGTCAAAACTTCAATTTTTTACCTGAGAAGTTTAAAGTTACATAGATATTCATGGATTTTCAGTTATCATGTATGATGGTGCTCCGCGTCACATATCAGCTACGTTAAGGACCATTTGACAGCAGAGACAATCCCAGTGCATTGCTGGCCTGTAACAGCTCAGATATGAATCCCATCGAGTATCTGTGTTTGATTTTGTAAAATAAAATCGCAAAAATTCAACTATTTAGTGCTTCAGTACTTGTTGAAGCAATGAGGCATGTCTGGTGTAAAGGGATTTCTATAATTCATTGCCAGTCTGTTATTTATAGCATGCTTATCTTGATTGTGGAAGTAATTAAAAACGAAGAAAAAGCCACAAAATTCTGGTTCTACTGAAATAACCTAGTAAGCCTATTCTCTTTTTATAAAATATGTAATTTTTACGGAATCCCATTGAACGTGAATTTTTGAGAGTTGTCTTTAATTCTTACAAACGACTGCATGTACAATACGCAGCAGGGCTACGCTTGGCTGTTTGCAAGAAACTGACAGCATCCTTGTTAGACGGGAACGATAACGTCCTCATGTTCAATGAAGGTTGACCCATCACTGCCCCACCGCCCGAAGTCAGATCGCTCGATAGACCACTTCTACTAACGCTGTGGGTTGGTTTAAGTTGTCTTATCCGTGCGTTGAAGAAGTTTGAGAGGTGTAACTCACTTTTTCATTTTACCTTATGCTGAATAAGTACCTTAGGTGCCTTGTGTCTTCATCCTAAATCTCCCTTTTTTTTAGTCTATCGTAACTCCGGAGGTGTTGGTGTTAACGATCTCCACCAACACGTGAGCGAGACCACCTCCTACAACAGTTCGCTTTCGCGCCTATGTGTAGGTGCCGTACTCCGAATGCTGCTTATTTGCAGTCCAAGGGAAGATTCAGTTTAGTTGGTGAAATTACTAATTCTGATTGTATCTTCCTTTACAGAATATGTTTCTTCGATACGCCTTCAACCATAACCTCACCCTCGCTTTGCCAGCAAATTTCAATTATTTGGGGAACCCATGGCCGTTCAAAGTGAGTTATTATAGAAATAAAAAATAATTAATTACCCTGCGCACTCTAAGTGTGATGGGTACTTCGGCAGTACGGCTGAACAGTTGCACCAATACCTGAGAATCAAATTTTACCCGCTCTTGTGCTATTTTACCCCACACTCTTACTCTGTCATACCCCAAACAGTCCTGTCCTGTTATTCTACAGCACCTGTGAAAAGTTTCATTCCGTGCTTCAAATTTCTTATGATAATACGAAAGCACGTCTTTGAACAGACGAGGTTACAAATAAATACGAAAATCTTAATTGAAATTGAAATTTGGTATCGAAGTAATTTATTGCTGTAACAAATGAGAATATTTCGAAAATATTCATTATTGAGATAAAGCTCAGTACACCTGAAAATGAACCATATGAGTTACCGAGTATATTTTAAGTGTTACTTCAAAATATCATCACTTGGTCCAGCTTGAAAGTTTGCAACATTTGTGTATGAAATACATATTTCTTATATGTAAGCTTTATGTACATGAACGCGTAATTTTCCCATCATTTTACTGGCTTTGTCAGTATCTGTTTACTAGTTTTAGACTCCCTTTTCTAGATAAAACAATTCGAGGTCTTTTCATCTGAGATTTTTCATTGATACGGTGAATATGAGACCTTTCACTTCATAAACTATCTACAAGTATGAATGAAATGCTGAGCTGTTGAGAAAACTCGCCTGTAAATTTTCTAGCTACATGTGAATATGTTTGAAATCATAGTGTTTGCAGTTCGTACACATATTCGTATTCAGGTTTCATAGTTGTATCGTACGTTTGACACATCGAAATCTAAGTGGTGAATTTACCCTTGCTCATCTAAATGTAATAGAACAGTTAGACAGCAATTGGAAATGTGAGTTGGGAAGAAGTGCTGCGAGATATATGCAAGTTTTCCACCATTATGTGAAACAGAGGGAGAAATGGCGATATTAATGGCAGGACAAAAAGACCGTGAGTAAGCATGCAAATTTAATTAGAATTGCACTTGATTAAAAAAAAATTAAGCGCTGCAAATGGCGTTGCTCCGGTACAGTTTACCTCACGAACCAACTGTTAAAAACGACGACTTTAATGCATTAAAATAATTCATCAAATACTTTAAAATATCACTCTAAAAAAACATCACTTTTCAATATGTGTTGCCTCAACGTCTCATAAGCACTGAAAAGTATGTCCAAGTTCACAAAGCACATTTTCAGGGAAACATTCAGGACGGCAACAAATGCGTCGCATCATGACTAGTAATTTGTATAGAATGTTATTATCGGTTATTGTGTATAAGCAACACGACTGGGGCTATTAAATGCCTTGTTTAGGGGATCACAATCCATTGGTGGGTTGTGAGCCTCAGGCTGTGCTGAGTCATTGCAACTTGAGCCCTGGTATGAGAACCTTGGGTCGATTTACTAACTCGTTTCCATGAGATAGTGTAGCAAATATCCTCTAAATCACTGACTAATTGAGTACTGGGTCATTTCAATTACCATCATTCATTAGGCCACGTGCGTGAGATTGATTTTCTCACAGCGTCTACACATAATCTCCGTTACAGAGGAATTTCATACCATCTGACCTGCTGCCAAAGGGTGGCAAAGTGGACGTTTTTGCTGTACATACTCGCCTCAATATCCCTGAGCACAAGGCGGTTCTCCACCCCGACACAGTATTCGTGACAGCAGTCAGGGACCCTGTGTCACTCTTCGAGAGCCTCTACAATTATTTCCATTTCAAGGCTTACAACGGCTTCTCTCTCACTGAATTCTTGGATTTACCTTATGAGGTTAGTGGTTTTCAGGCTTTTATATGAAACTAATAAGTTCTACTCTTTATTTTATTTCGGTTTTACAATACGTTACGCAATTATGTGGAGGTAAGACTGATCAAGGATTAGTTATGAATGTTTGCCAGCATGCATGGATATTCAAAGTTTTCTTGAACATCGTCCATTGTGTAGTCCGCCTAAATTTAGTTTAGGAACTTTAAGTATTGACTGATGCTTAACGAAAGAAGTAAAACGTGATTAAGATGATTATCTTATGGGGTGTGTAGTGATTGCAATGATACCGTATCACATTTTACTGATTCATGGGACAGTGGTCCTCTGTGCCTCCACTGGAAGTTTCGAAGATTTTTTCCTTATTTACTTCTCAGTGGCTACGCACACGCATGAAACTAACCTTCTCCATATTTCCATCCCAGAGTTCAATTCCTGCTTTTACTCCGGTTTCATAAGTTCTCTTTGCGTCCTCCAATTTTCGTTCCTAGGACGCTTCATTTATTTACTGACATTTCTCCGAAAGAAAAAGCACTGAAGGCAAAATATAGTACACCATCAACGAGTTTGTTACCGGAATTTTATCATGAACACACAAAATTGATTCCATATTCAAGCCTAAGACCTAGTCTCAGTTCCTATGAATGAAATTCTACCGTCCCTATAAGGCTAAAGCGATGACGTACGTGCCTAACCTGTCCCCAGAGTCATCCTAAATTACCACCCCTGCGAGGACAAAGTGAATCGAACCTTGATCAGTCGACAAATTCTGACCTAACGTACTCCGACCGCCGTGCTTATAAATTTCATCAAGCCAATAAAGAAAAAAAATGATTTGAAGATCTCATTTTAATATTGAGGTTGTACTATAAAGAAAATATTTCGTGCTTCTGGGTTCGTGTGATTGAGTAGAGCATACGACAGAAATATGAAGCAGGTCATTTGGTTGTGTAGTTATGGCAATACTGGATGTGAGAATTGTTTTTCGGTTTCCCTCTAATTTTTGACAATATGCTTTGCAATTTTCAGACCCAAGCTAACATGGCAAGACCAGCTGGAAAATTCGGTCCAAATATGATGCTTTTTGACATGGGCTACGACGTGCTGTGGAACACATCTGACCACGAAATTGAACGAATTATCTCCGAAGTTGATCAACTCTTCGACATAGTTATGATTTCCGAAAAGTTAGACGAAAGTGTTATATTATTGAAAAATTATCTTCATTGGGACTACTCTGACATCATTCTTTACGAGAAGAATGCTCGCCGAGAAGAATTTAAACAACAGCTCCCCCTCGAACATGAAATGCAGGTTAGAAAGCTAAGTAAAGGTGATCAAATGCTGTACGATTACTTCTTAGAGCGCCACGAAAAGGCTGTAGAAGCGTTCGGCGCCGATAAGATGGCGGCCGAAATTGCTCTTCTCCAATCGAAGAGAGAAGAAATGTTCGACTCGTGTGGCATGAAAAGAAAACAATCCCTTGAAGGCGAAGAAATCATTTTCAAGGAGTATTCCCAATTAGTGGACAATTTAGTTATCGACGATTTATCGAACGAGAATTGTTTGATTCTTTCCCTGCCCGAGCTGAAGCTTTTGGACAAAATGCGAGAGTATCAAAGGAAACTCCTGCCCCAACAAGACTAGTTATTTTAAACGGCATCACCACGCCTCGTGCTCTTGGTACCGGGATATATGAGAGACAAGTGAAATTTCATTTTTGTATTTTGTCTGTGGAACATTTTAGTATCGACTGAGGGTCTCGGATGCACAAACCTCAGAGGGTATGAAGTCTCAAAGTTTGCTTTTAACTGTTACTGACTTTTTTAAAGAATATAACATGTGCACATGTAAAGCCCTCATAAAATGATTAATTAATTAAGTGATTAATTTTTCCAGTGATTCAACTCGCTTGTCGGTATCCTACTTCGCTTGATATGTGCCCTTGATTATGATTTTGTGCTTTGCTTATAGGTGGGAATTTAAAGATGCGTTTTTGAACACATTTCCCACCACGGATAACGACCGGAAGCAGTTTACGACTTTGTATGTGTCTACATGCTAAATTGATTACGTTTACTTTGAATTTTGATACTCATATGTATTCATATTCTTAGTCCACATCTGCATAACAAAGATACTAAGAGCTAATTTAAACTTGATTCTTATTCTATCATGTGGTGATAAGTAGTACACACTACTCTTCCAAGTGTTATTTCGTTTAATTTTTGTATCCTCTTATGAATTAGGTAGCAATGCTTAATATCGAAGATTGCTACTGATACTTTTGTGGTTGCAGCAGAAGCCCGATTTTTCTTCAAGAGCTCCAGAAATTTCTGTTGAACTACATATCGAAGTGTATGTATATTTTGTGCGAGTTAAAGAACAAGTCAAAGGAACATTGGCGGAAATTCTTCATCGAAGGGCCAACTAAATGAATAATATTATTGTTATATTTTCCAACCAACTATCAACAGAATGTAATTAGACCGATGTAGCGCTTTGAGTTTGGTCGCTCTAGGATTCAGACCTACTGTACACATAGCCGATGTGACTACTGTTACTGATGACCCATTCACAGTCCCGTGGGGAACCACGTACCCTAGGTGACAGTCGCTGGTACGTAGCATGTCAAATTTATCATTATCTATGTCAATATAATCATAAACTATGTGCTTAAACTCTGCATCGTCACTTTTATAATTCATACAATGCATTGCCACAAGTTAAAAATGACAGACATGGATTTCTCAACACTATTTCAAACGACAATTTTAGTTATAGCTACTTGTGGGCCCGAATAAATCCGATATTTCTATTAGCATACGACTGCAACAGTATATTAAAAAAAATCATCTTTCCACTCTCACTCGACCCAGGCACACGTAGCTGCTAAATACGCTTCTTCAACCCTACCGTTTGTTAAGGCTTTTCCAATATGTATACTCAAAATACATTCGATTTTTGACCCAAACTTATTTAGTTTTTCGCGCCAGTTTCTCAAAGAATTAAATACCGTCGAAAATTTATAGCATATGAGAAATAAATTTCTAACTAATTGGAGAAATGTCGAATATCAATCAGGTACGACGAGTCGCTATGCAATTGGAGTCCAATGTCGCATTCAAAATGTATGAGACAATTTGTGCAGCTACCGCGTTCGCCAGATTTGATCCCAGCTTGAAATTTCTGCAGTATTAAAAAACATGAAATCTATTCTGATGTACACCAACTTACTTCTTAGCAGTATTACCGGATGCCAGAGTTGTTACTTCTCAACCTGCTCTATCTGTTACGGTTGAAAAATTGACAGCTTCAACAAACTTTCGGGTTTTCAAAGTGAGCGAAAATTTTCGGAAAAAATGGGGATATAATTGGGAATTTCGGAATATTTTCCATCAGTCAAAGTAATTAACTAGTACGATGTTCTCAACTCTTGAATGTACAGATGAAAAATTTCAGCAACGGGAAAAATAAGACCTTAGTTTACAGGCGCACGTTTGCGTGGGCTCCATGGCGCACTAGTTAACATGATAGTCTCACAGCCGCGAATCTGTGACTCCTGGCACAAGCATTGATATTCACATAGCCAAGGAGTGCTTCTCTTAGAGAAGGAGGTTAAGCTTCACATTCTTCACATCCCTCGCGCGTCAGTAGTTATAAAACACTGAAAACCCAACGGTAGATAGTGTTGGAATTAACTCCTTAACGCATTATCCCGATATATCTCGTGGACGTTTATGTTGAATTCACACGGTCATTGTCGGTAACACCGACCGTGTGAATGCAACACCAGCCTTCTCCGGGTAATACGTTAAGGGGTTAATAGAGGTATTTCCCAAAGCTTCTCTTAAAGTGCATCTCCTTACCTAGGTTCTGCAAGTTCCGTTCAGCCACCGGCTACGGGTTGCATTCATCATCCTACCATGATTAATCCCTTACAAAAACCAACGGCCAATCAGGGGCCCACATGTAAGATAAAAGGTAACTTTATTAATTCTAAGAAGGTTGACATACAGTACACCGTATTTTCATTGCTTCATAACTACTGACACTTGAGCGATGTGAGGTTGACGCTTCTTTTTCGAAGAAAAGCACTCCGTGGTTCAGTGAAATTTCATTTGCTCTGCCCGGAATCGAACTCTTATTTTTCAATTGTGAGTGGAACATGGAACCATTGTGCTATGAACCCCTCGATATTTAAACTTGAATTGAGTGTGAAGTGCACCGTGACCTTAGGAAAATCGGTCCAGCAACCATAGACTTGAGCGTGTCCCCTCCGAATGGCAAACATACTTGATTCTTGTTAAAAATGAGCTAAAAGTACCCGGTACAAGGTATGTATGGTAAAATGACTACAATAATTTGCAAGATTTTTTAAGTTGGGTTTGTTCAGGCGTACGTTTCTTTAGGCTGGCTGGGATAATAGAAACAAGGGTCTTTTTGCACTTAACTTGTACATTTGCGTCGTGAAGATTCGGGTCTGATCCCGTGGTTAGTGTACTTCGTGGTGTGTGATTATATGGTAGCTTCGTGTGTGTGTATTTATTTAGTGGCTTTGACGCAGGAGAGAGAGCTTGAGCACGCCAGGGAGGACTTCGAAAGAGGCCGGTAGGGGTTGTTGAATACGATGATACGAAGGACCGAGTGCTGCTTCTAAAGCGGGGTTGATCGAATGAATGTCGGCAATGGCGGCCAGCGGGAGAAATGGTTCTTCCAAATATTCAACTCTGACTCGCTTGTATAATAATCAAAAATAATTTTGTAATGAAAAACTTTGAGCTAGTTTGAATTAATGTAGAATGCTGAACAAAAATAGCATTTGCATTTTTAGCACACCTGATGGGGGATTAAATTTAAAAAAATTAGAGTTACGTTAATGATCTTTTATCAGTATCTTTCCTCAAAATTGCTGGCTAAGAATGTCATGCTACTGCAGGCTACAGATTAGTATTGAAGATGCACAACATACGATTAGATACCCACTTCAAAAATATTTTTTGCTCGCTTCCAACGAACTACGTTCAAGGCACGCCTATATTCAAAGGGGAGGCTAAAATTTGAAGTCAAACTCTCAACTTAAGCTGATACAATAAATACTGATTGAACTGATACTTTTCTTGGACTTTTTAGTTTACCAGTTTTTATCCTCACCAGAATTTTGATGCTCAGATACGCTTCGCTATTGGTTTGATTGATAAAAATCGTACTCTAAGATTTATAGCCGCTGTTTCGTTAGGAAACCGGCCAATCGGTAATCGCATATGTTTTTTTTTCACTTAGAGCCTCTCCATTCACGGACTCAATTCAAATTTCAGGTTTAGTTCTACTCCAGGTGAGGTGAGAAAAAGAGCGGGTCCCTGAAAGTTTTCGAATAAACTGAAATTGTATCATGCGCTTGGAGTAATAATTTAAAAATTAAGAAAAATATAGAACAAAAATCCGCTGTAAAATTTGATATTTTGAGTATAATCAGGTCCATAGATAGAGAATAATTAGGAATTTTTGCAGGAACAAAAACTAGCATATTTATATTTTAGGGTAGGGGCAGGTGCTTAGGGTAATCTTAAGTGAGTTTACTCGTATACTACGTACATCTACTACAGCCTACAGATTACAGTCTCACTGTATCTGCTGAGTCTGCATTATGCTGTGCACTACAGTGGTAAGAATATCAAAGTTGGGAGGTTCTTGTTAATGAACGATCATTGATGTTCTTGTACTACATGCTCTGAAAACGCTATTTGTTGTGAAACGTTGAATTATTCGATGTTGTTGGTGAGTTTTTGCTAAATTAAATGATTTGATGTGTCCTAAATATTTTTAAGTTTTCATTTTTTATGTAGTTTTAGTGAATCTTCAATATTTACACGTTGAGTTATTTATAATTTCTATAAAATTTGGAAGTATATGGTAGCATGGATCAACAAAGTAGATAGTAGTGTGCAGCATTTTTTTATGTTTAATTTAATCTTATCGGTTAGCTTTAATACTTAGAGCTTAGCATTAGTGTCTGTCAGAATGGTAAATATCATAGTTTGTATAGTTGTTAGGGAAGGTTTGTGGGCTTCATGGCACACTGTGGGCTTCATAGCATACTGGATAGGGTGCCTGCTTTGAAGCCAAGAGAACCAGGGCTCAAATCTTTGCTCAGGAAAAGCTTTTCATGTAACCAGGGAGTATTTCTCTTATAAAAGGAAGTTTAAACCAAACATTCCTCACATCCCTTACCACATCAGTAGTTGTAAGGTATTAAAAACCCAATTGTAAACATGTTAAAATTAATAAATGTTGTTATATATCTGTTGAATGGACTGCCTAATGCAAAAATGTAATTTATGCTAAAAGTTATCCTATTCATATAAAGTAATACTAGTACATTTAAAAGGTCAAAAGAGTAGTATATGCCATGGTTATGTTTTGGTTCATGATTACAATGTAAATTTCTATTGTGAAAAATGATGGTTAATGTTTACTTTGCTCTAGCCAAATGCTTAGAGCCTTCTATTCAATAAACAGCCTTTGTGTTGGTCATTGGATAAAAATTTATAATATTCACTTTATTGTAGCCAGCAGCATAGAGTGTACTTTCTGTCATACAACCTTCCTATTGATGCCATTGGATAGGATTTTTTTCTAAGTGGTGGAAACCCATTTTCAAAAGGTTTATGATAACATAAAATGATGAAAATTTTTTATATTGTACGACCTGTCTCCCACTCCTATGCTTCCTCATAGTCATGTTATGGTTACATTAGAGTTAAGTTGACTGTTGAGGTTATGTTAGGAAAAGTTATGTTAGGTTAGAAAAGATATGTTTCATTTCTGTGACACAATGCAATGTGATGAAAAGGTGTAAAATACACTGTTAATACATTTGGCTCATATAGAATAGCTGATTGAACATTAATGAACATGGAATTGTTTTCCGTAATAGTAATTAATATCGCAAAATGGATACAAAAATGTATGTATACTTACAAGTGGGCAATAATAAACTTTAATTTCCATATATACTATTAAAATGAAATCCCTATCATTTTTCTTCTTAATCGTGTATGTACATTTAGATATTTTAGGAATTGGCTATTTTTTGCAGTGTGTTGGTGCTGATTCCTGCGAGAAGTGCCAATTCTTGCCCATGTCGATTCATTGGCAGATCACTACTAAATGGTCCATTATTTTTTGCTCTTTGGGTTACATTTCATTTGGGTAGAAAGTTCTGAATTTATTGATAATGTAATTCAATTTACAACTACATTTGGCTACAGCTGACTGGGCATTAGGTTAGTCTATATTAAATTACCAAAAGTATGTCATGCTGTGTAATGATGTAATCACTACAAAGTCATTATGTATTTATCAACATTTTTCAGTTCATTTCTATATTTACCCCTTCTGTATACTACAGGATAGATTGCTTATTGTGTGCAAAACATGCCAATATATAAAATACTAGTGTGAAAATGCTTTTGCTGAAAATAATCTGATGGCTGTAAAATTGCATAGGTTATAAGTTGATGACTACCTGTACTCCTTTAACCCACAGTAACTGAACACACTATGTCTCATCTCATAGATCCGTGTCCTTATCTTAGAAATGAGTTGGTTTACCTTTAGCAGGTGTTGCACTGCTCATGACATTTTCAGTTGAGTGTTGCACCAATAATTGATTTATTTACTGCATTCACACTCTGTGCCTATTTCTCTTACTTGCCCATGTTGCTTATAAGTTTCCATTATATCACATAATTTCTATTAACATCATGAATTCTTTTCATTAGCGATTTGAGCTCTTACTTTCTGTGGACTCATAATGTAGGTATGATAAAAATTACAAAATGAAATGAATATAGATAAAATCTCATGATCACAGCATGGATGGTATTATCTCTTGCAGTAAACATGTGAACTAAATGAGAAGAGTGCTTGAAGTGCTAGATCCCCTAGCCAGAGCATTTTGAAGCATGTTCATATCTTAATTTAATTCGCAAACCTCAATTCAGTGTCGCTCATAGGATGATTGATATATCGGAAAATTCATGTTGGTTCACTTGCATGTTGAGGTACGACTATGTATGTTTTACTCGTGTGCCAAATTATTTTGTATGTAACTTGACCTGAGGCTGACTCAATCATTGTGAATTGATCAAACCCTGGCTAAAAGCTAGTATGAATTTGTTAATAGTGACATGAATTGAGTTGTGCATTGAAATAGTTCCTTCACATTTCAAGTAATCACCATTTGCTCAGTGCTGAAAAATGAAAACAAACTAGTTTAGGAGCTCAAGTTTGGGTTGGCAACACTCAAGCTCTACATATGCATTTTGAGGTTTCTAGTCTGCAAAGTCTAGAATATATTCATAATTTTTAAGTGCTCAATTCAATTTTTGTGGGACTAAAAGAATATTTATTCTTTTATGGTTCAGAATGAAGCTAATTGATGTTCACCACCAGCACTTGTGTAGGCAATTGATGTATACTTTAATGTATGTGGTTTTGTACCAGATCTGATGTAGTGTTTTTAAGATATTCCTAATTGCAATGGCCTTATTTGATAATACTTCCTTAAACTATGTTGGAAGAAGTTTTTACATATTTTGATATGCTCCAAGAGCAGAAACATTTTGCATGGTGAAAGGAAGCTGGCTTTAATGGAGCAATATGCTATCAAAATCTATAAATGTATCTTCATTGACAGAAATTTCAGCTATTTTTTAGTAAAGTTAAGCTCATCTACTAATTTTCTTTAAATTTTTCATTTCTATTATATTTTCATTCTACTTTATTGTACACTGTGTTGGTGATAAGCAGAGACAAAAATTTTTTTTGCCGGTACCATTACCTTATTTGCATCCCAAGAGTGACAATTTGTAGGTAATCAATTACTAAATTAATTTCCTGTGATTTTACATTTAGTGATACTTTTCATGTATTGATTTTTTTCATTTGTTTCAGGTGGCTTGTGAAGAGAAGTGAAGTAACCTGCCCGACAAACATCATGTGTGTGGACAGGGACATGAACTACCTGACCCTCCCCTGCCTTCACTGACGACATCATTGCTCAACACCAACGCTCGTGTGCACCCTCCAATATTTGGCATTTGTTACTCACTGGGAATCTGCCCTTCTAATCTATTTGAGTTCATTTTTATTTGAAGCGATTCTTCTTGCTGATGGTGAATAAGCATAGCCTAACTTGGAATTTTTTTCATTTTGAGGGATATTCTCTGTTCTTTCCAAGGTCTGCTCTCTAAGCTTGTGTTAGAAAAAGAGCTGTGTAAAAATCTTTCTCTCTGTTGCAGTATTATATGGAGTTCAAATTAACACCTCTTTCTTTTTGTTTATTAGAATTAAAAAATGGTTTAGTTGATATTGGAGTGATATTCTTCTGAGCTTTAATTATTTTATTTCATGAATCTCTGCTACACCGAGTAGCTTTTTTTGCTTGCACTCGATAGTGCTTCATTTGCTCAATACTTCATTTCCATTTGTTATTGTGGCCATTCATGTTGTTTAGGCATTTACCTGTACCTGATTGTTGATTAGTGTAGATGTAAGTTGCTGCCCGTCAGCCATTGATCTGAGTCTTATCCTTGTTAGTTCACAAATATTTCATGTCAGTTACCTTACATGATGACATTAATAACGTAAGAGTAACCTATTTCATCATGGTTCATGCGTCTCACTTGATTTGGGTAAAATAGAATTGGTTGATCTTATAGGAAGTAGATAAGTTTCATGGGCCTCAATTCAACTTCATAGGCAAATGTGAGTACAAGGCTCTTGTAATTCCTTGGGTTTCGTCAGTTACTGGGGCCTCCATGAGTTCTGTCCTCCACATGTTGTTTTTCGCTTACACCCGAGACTTTCGATTATGATTTCAATAGTACTATAATTATATATCAAAAATTTATCCCTGATGACTTCATCATCAACTGTTATTATGATAGGCAGTTACTTTTAAAATCTGGTGACTCGGCTTGTAGCATTTAGGATAAAGCAACTCTGGGAACTTCAAGGATTCTCATTTCTGCAGCTGTCGATTGTGATTTTTGTGCCATTCTACAAGTAATTCTATGTTTATGTGTTCTTAAAGACATAGTCTTTTTTTATCTCAGTGTAGGACGTTTGTTAGAATTGGTTCATCATTACAATGAATTGGTCATAGTTAGTTAGGCAGGTAGATTTTACCAGCCTGAGGATAGCTTCACCAGATGGAAGTAATTAGTTTCATGAAGTGCACTTTGGTTATTGGCATTTAAGTTCTCGTAAACGGTAGATTTTTATACCAAAGATTTTTGCTTGCCCCGCTGCATTGTGCCCCAAAACCCATAATCCAATTGAGTTAATTTAGTGCGTCCTTAGATATTAGATAAGGTACTGGTCGTAGCCGGCTCGCAACAGTTTCGTTGAACAGCAAGCATGCGGGCGGACTGGGATCAGTACGAAATGCTCGATATTTTAGGCGAAGGTAAGTATGGAACTGTGACTAGAGCTCGCCACAGGAAGCTGGGCTCGCTCGTTGCTCTCAAGTCAGTCCTTGCTTCTGGACTGGACTGCATGCAAGACCTCGTCCATGGAGAAAATGCTGCTGTGTTGCATCAAAGAATGCCATCTAACCAGAAAACGAAGCATTCCCTCTTACGTTCCTTGCGTCATGAAGCGCGCGTGTTAGCTGCTCTCAGCCACCCTTGTGTTGTATCTCTCGTTGAGGTGTGCGTGGGTCAGGATGGTCAATTGGCTTTGGCTTTGGAAGACCTCGGTGGTACTTCGCTTTCTTACTTGGTCGAGACGAGCTCATCGGGTAGATTGTGCGAGTCCTTGGTGGGTTGTGTTGCACTTCACATGGCTAGGGCTCTTGAGTATCTACATTCCCGCAAGTTTCTTCATCGAGATGTGAAGCCTGAAAACATCATGGTTGAGAATTCGACTCATTGTTATCCTCATGCCAAACTTATCGATCTAGGACTTTCAATGAAGTTTTGCAAAGGAAACCCACCAAATTCTTCTGAGTCCCGCGCTGGCACCATTGCATACATGGCTCCTGAACTCATGTCACCTAATGTTTTATATGGAGAGAAAGTGGACGTGTTCAGTTTAGGAGCGTCTTTATACTTCAGTATCACAGGAGAAGAACCATTTTCGGCTTACGCTACATCATCTGGGTGCCGTTCTAGCACCTCGGTGTTCGGCTTACAGTTTCACCACGAAGATAGACTAGAGGAGATGTCACCTGAGGTATCGGAAGTTGTCAAGGGCTTGCTACAGCTAGGTCCTGACGAGCGTTGGGGCGTTGACAAGCTCTTGAAGAGCCGTTGGCTCCGCCAGACTGCTGTGAGCCGTGCCTATGCCTTACACCTGAACACCTGCCTTGCTCCTCTGAACGACTGGCTGCTCTTGCTGCACCCACCTCTGGCATCAAGTGCTTCTGTCTGTCACACTACTGCCTGTCGCGTGCGTGCTACGCGCAAGTGTTCCACTGCTTGTAGTGAGATTTCGTATCCATCAACCTCAGATTTGAGCGAGTCCGTTAGTTCCGTCCACGAATCCCATAATTTATTGCTCGAGTTGAATGAACCTAGAGAGAGTTCTGGTCATGATGATTTGAACTACAGAATAGGGACTCCCGATATTTATCCTACACTTGGTCCCCTATCGCATAGCGGAACTTTTAATCTGTGCTCTAAAGCGATGATACTAAGAGATCCTGCTGGCGTGCGACAGGATGAAGGTACTGGATGTCGAGTTGTGGGTCCAAAAGATCAGGTGTGTCGCTCGTTGTCCTCTTCAGAATGCGCTTGCTATGGGGTGGACATGCATTTGGAGGAAGCTACGCTTACTGAACTAGCGAGACTCACAGCCGAGGATGTTTCTGTTGTAAAAAACAAGATTAAAGAACGACCTTGGGGTGAATTTGCTGGCATGTACAATCTGCTGCGCTTGAAGAAAGGCTCAATTTTTTGTGATCTATCTCCAGCTTGTAGCGTCAAAAGTGCAAAACTCCGTAGGAAATCCTTGTGATGCGGTCTTGAAGTATAGAACTGATTTTATCTTTGTAATTTTATGTTGGCAAATCGCCGCCTGAACATTGGACCGTCTTCTGATTTAGTATTTTTTGTATTATTCGCTGATTTCTCTTATTTGATTGCATCCGAGCGGCCTGTCATCGCTGTTTTTAAATTTTTTCAGAACAGGCCGCACCTCTTCAAGCCCATGAGAGCTTCATTTACGAGAAAGTTATTTTAAGGAATCTGGACTACTATTTTCTCTTCTTGGATTCTTCTTGGATGTGTCGTATATTGTTACTTAAGACCGAAAATCAAACATTTTGCATTATTAAATGTTTTCGCCCATAAATCTGGAAATATAAGCAAGGGGTTGTAAAAATGAGTCGGAGCATTTTTTCATTTCCTGAGGCATTTGCCTCCAGTTCTACACGTTTGCTTTTTAGGGAAGCTCGCTAGCTTGCAAGTACATGGCGGGATCTGACAGCGCTGTCTAGTTTACCTTTGTCACGCCCAAGTTATTTTTGCGATGATTACAGCTTGCTTTATGCAGAAAAGTAGCTTCAGTCTTTTACAGCCGTTAGATATTGAACTATTGGTTTTTAGGGGCATAAGTGGTTCGTATGTGACAAAAAAACAAATGTCACTGATAGTATTGTTTACGTGATAACTTTCAGTCCAGAAATTTTTGAAGAAAGCTAGTCTTGAAAGTGGTTCATTTGTTACTGAGCAAGAACTTGATGTTCATTTTTAAATTTCCATGTTTTCTGGTTTAAGTATTAGGTTTTAATGTGCCTGTTACGAGTATATGCGTATCTCAGCGGTTTTTCTAGGCATCGTGTTCAAGTCAACTCACTTTGAGGCCTTCAGTAGTTTCTGGTGGGTGTCTTCTTACAGTCTGCGCGGCAGTGCTAGCGAGATGTTAATTCACGTTTACTGATGAGATGACATCATTTGACTATTTCTTTTTCTTCGAATCTGCTTTCACACGAGGTGTGAACCTCTCCCACCAGAAATTTTCTTGATAGCATTCACCTGCGTTATCAATTCCAAAGAGGGCGTACTTGGCTCCACTTCACGCGTGGTGTGACTGTTCTAATCAAACTAATGTAGAGACTCGTGTAATACCTATCAATGTTCTTCTTGAAAATGGGTATTGTGCTTCCGCTCTTTACTCGAGAAGGAATGTTATGCGAGCATGCTTGTTGTTCTTGCCTTTGTGAACATATCAAGCGTGTCACGAAATTCAAGAGCCATCCTAGCTGTGTCCATTTTCGGCGACATCCTCTTGAAACTCAAAAGCGTGCAATAAAATGAACGCCTTTCAATGCACGTTGTGTAATAGAGGCTTTTGATCGCATAAAGGATTCTTAACTTTCTTAGATATTAAAAAGATGTGCCCGTTACCTGCCATGACCAACTACGTCAGGGGGACGTGATCGCTCCAGTAACAGATGGCTGGCATGGTGAGAATTTCAATATGAAATTTACGTTCACCTTTAGGTTTCATTTTTATTTGTCTACTTTGTTTCATGAAATCTAGGTTATGGAAATACCGTTTCGTTGAGCTTTTAGAGAACAATCGTTTCCATTCCTGCCACCAAAAATGCCCGCGCACCTGCCTTTTGATGCGTGTTGTGTGATGTGATTTTTATCGGTGCGGTAGGCCCATGAATGTAATTTTCCATTGAGATTTTTGCAATCGTATTTTATTCGTTTACATTTCTTCTCCCTTAGCAACTTTCTAAAGTGGCAGACTCGCTTTGTAACTTAGAGTAGGCAAAATCCCAGGAGTTATTCCATGTTATTGGGGTGAAATCATTGAATATCAATTGATTGGTAGCTTTTTGGTTCACCTTTTGATTCTAAATCAAATTTCTAGATTAAGATCTCACTGGACTCGACCTCTAGTTTCCTCCTTTTACGTCACCATGTCTCTCTGTCAGGCTGTGCAAAAACTGTTTAATTTAACCAAGCTTCTAACGGCTGTATTCGGTGCCTGCCGAGGTCATACTCAATGTTTCTTAGGTAAAACTTTACGTTTTAAGTTTTCTACTCTTTTTTTTACTTAGGAAAACGCGCTTGTGTTGACAGTTTTCCTGTCAGTGAGGTGTGTATTTTTTTACATTCAAATTGTTATACTCTTATGTAAGAATTTTGTACTTCGAAAAGACTCGAGAACAAACTCCTGTTCTGTTAAAATACTTCTAGTCCCTGTATGTGAAATTGAGGACAGTGTATTCTTCTCTTTTCGTCTCTTTCAAAAGATCAATAGCAAACTTTTAACTAT
Source organism: Orchestia grillus (assembly GCA_014899125.1). Classification (NCBI taxonomy): domain Eukaryota; kingdom Metazoa; phylum Arthropoda; class Malacostraca; order Amphipoda; family Talitridae; genus Orchestia; species Orchestia grillus. Next base: position 41,821 of record VOMN01083398.1, on the reverse strand, counting down.
AATCTATGCCTAAATTATGTACCGTAGCCACATTTTGGCTGAATTAGGAACTCTTCACAAGAGTTTTCCATTTGTTAGTCGATGTCACTCGCTTGCCATTTCGTTGATAAAAATCTTTGGGACTTGCGTCAAATAATGCATGTGCTTATTCCCTCTTCAATCTCACGTGTTGAAGGTTCTTGATAACCGCGTTGAAGGGATAAGCTGTAAGCGGGCAAATTCCAAAACTTGACGACCGCATTTCGTGTTTTTTCACTGGGGTTATAAATCCACTGATGAGCGAGGTACATTCGCAGTGTTTGCGCTCAGCATAATGACCGGTGTGAGGAGTATAACATTGCAGCTAGAAATGTTTCAGGTCTGACTGCAGATATCATTGTCCACGCGACTAAATATTTGTCAAATTCTCTGTGATCATAACCATTTTTGAGCAGAGGCGGTCGCTAAACCCTACGCATCAAAATGTAACAACGGAACTTTTAATCGGTCGCATTCGAGGAGATGGACTTGAGATGAATGTGTACCCCACAGTTTAGTTTCCCCAGGGCGGTCCTCATTGCTATTACAGAAACGTCGCCAGGAACTTGGTCATGCGGAACAAGTCGAGTATACCTCGTAATTATTTTTTCCTCTTATGATGGCTGCTCGTGTATATCTACAGAAAGTGTGTTTAAGTATCAAAATCTGTATTATCCGTTATTTGCGTATTCACACTTTTAAAAGGTTTTCTTCAATGACTTTTCGACAGATAGACTTTTTATTCTCTCAGTCCTTGGCTTCGAAGAGTGATGATCGTGTCAGCTCATATAGATCCTGTGTGATGTTTTAACTGTCCTTTTGTTTTCAATGCGTGTTCATATTTGATTACCTCGCAGTGACACTTTCGTGAGGATATGCTTTGCAATAAATGGTTTTTCATGTCAACGAAGTGTGATCGTCTACAACAGATTTTGAGACGTTTGAACTGCATTCGATGCTGTGATATGAGCAATATTGATCTCCAAGTAAACAGTCCGCCTTATTGTATGTTCTTACTACGCCTAGTTGAAGCAGATTATCAATTAAAGCAGCGTTGGTCGAGTGTGTTATTGAGGACAGCTTCAGCGTATGCGGCAAGAGGGTGTAGTGGGCTCGGACCCTCATTTAAATGACATTACTCCGCTACAGCAGTCCTTAGAGTCAAATTTAGCCCTAGGCCGTAGCTACTGTGAGAATAGATTCAGCAATCCGTTGTTGCCTTTGTCCTAACTGTAATTCAGTTCGAAAGTATCATTAATGGTAAAGCTCGCTTGTAATTAATTTCTTCTAGTTTAATTCTAGCTAAATTATATTTTTTATGATATGTAAAACTGATGTTTCCCGCAATTACAATGATTTAGGAGGATCAATCTCACACCAATTTTGTTTTTCAAATATCTTGGTGGCGAAAGAACGAAAATAGCGCAACAAAAATTTCGTAACCTATTTGGCGTACTCATCATCAAAAACAGCAGTTTTCTATGATATTTCTCCGATAAAATGAAACGAGACATTTTAAATTTGCCTTTATTGTCTCTAGAAAACAAGTATGATACATCTTATTTCTAATAGTGTCTGATGTGAGAGATAGGGTAGAAGAGCCTCACAGTACGGAGACGTGATTCTTAGGAGAGCAACAGGACCACGAGCTGCTCAACAGAAAATAAGAGCTCCTCCTCTTTTCCTGCTGTGTTTCTTCAGTCAAAAACCGAAATTCTTTTGTCTATCTGGTAGTGCAATAGCAAGTATCCCCGCTCTAACAAGTGACTCGCCATAACGAAAAATCATAACATACCGAGTTCTGCTGAGTAAAATTCCTTCAGGCTAACCAAAAACGCATAATTAATTAAGGAAGTACATTTTACCTGATCCTCCTTTCACGAGAAAGGTTACTCATTATCTAAGGAGCCTAGACTAGAAGTTTCAGGCTTCCAATAGAGCACACAACGCGGCGCAATTCACATTTAAAGCGCGCACTAGACTGGTGGGTGAGAGTGCCAGCCGCCCCCACAATGACGGCACCACATTGCACGGCCACATGAATACCCTCCTATGAGCCTCACCTCAAGTGATGAGGGACAGGCCAAGATGGTTGGCCAGTAGCAGCGCTTGGACGCACGCAAACCTTTGAAAAAATTATAAAAATGGACAGAAACTGCAAGGCTTCTTGGAACGACACTCTGGCTGCAGAGCGGAAAATATAAATGTGAGATGTTAAGGCTTCGTTGCTGAAACTAAACAGATCGAAAGATATTTAGTTATTGTTGCAAAGGTTGCTACAAGTAGCTCACACTTTACGGGAACGGTAAAATAAATAGCTATGTTTCGCCGGCAGCATAAAAGAACTAAGTACTCGATTATACACCTATTCCTAATAAGCGATACGTCCCTATGGTGCGCAATCTGAAAGACAATTTCCTTCGGCGCATGATACACGGGTCTTCTTCGCTGGCAGCAAATAGCGTATCATATATAAAAGATGAACTATAGAAATTGCTCAAAAGAATGTAATTAAGAAACGAGCATTTCAAGGGAAACAAATTGAAACATGAAGTAGATTGGTTGTCTAGTGTGACGGCAAGAAGGAGGCGCTCAGAGCGCGGGCCTCTCGCGCGAGACGAGAGTAAAAGAAAAGGCAAAGCTTACAAAGCTACTCACACAAAACCCTCCTACATCTAACTTAGCTGAGTCTGCGAAGGATCCTTTTCATTACAACTTGACCCTTCAACACATAAAATATATTTCCCACTAAATTTCGATAAGTTATAGAAACAAGTCGCTAGTACGCCACTCGTATTAGGTACCAAATTTCAAGGAAATATACCAATCAATCCCTGAAATAAACACTGCTTCGCAACCGATAGCGAAGCGGGCGTGGGGTGCAAAATTGCCCAAACATAGAAATGAACGTGATTTTATACTTCGGTAATTATGTTAGTAGTTGTTTCATTACAAAAATACATGGAAAGTGTGATGAATAAAGCTGACTGCCCTTACCTCTATTTCTATCGTCCTGATTCAGTATTATACAATACTATCAGGTGTCCGTAAAACAAGACGCCAGAATGCATTAATGGGTTGATAAATCAATGATGGCCACTGACGAGGGCAGACACAGTCTGAGTACATGTTCTTTTTCCCCGAAAATCAAGATTTCTACACATTTTCGGGAAGCTCGTGAATTGTTCTACAGAAGCCAAAGTTCAAAAGACGTCCTGAAAAACAACTCGCTTGAACGCAACTCTATGGGATAGCGAAGAAATTAGGCAATATGTTAGAGCGAAGGATACTTGCATCAGTCAAGTCTATTCGTACATTACTGCCGGCGACTAAGAACTTCAAATTACAGGACAAAAAAAAAAACTTACCAGGGATGATCCGCCAGCTTCCTTTTTTGTACAGGGAGATATTTGACTGGGATGAGTGAAAACTGGTCTTCGCGGGCATTAATTAAGGCACATTTCTGACTGATGGAGGCGACCGCAGGACTACCGTAGCCACAACACCACTCTTGATATAAAGGGAATGAAGGCGAAAAGGTTGGCGACACGTCTAGAAGCGTCGAAAGTGTCTTCGTAACTAACATCCAGTGTCGATAGACATTCATCGGTGCACTAAGGAGCTATAAAATGAACAGCGAATTCCTGACAGCAATCCCGGCATGAAATCGGTTAACCATGCGTTAGTCTCCTGAAGCATTACGTCATCTCAATTTTGCTATGGTGCTCGTCATCACTATGAGGTTTCTTAAGCAACCATGTTCGGAAACCCCAGAGGACTAACGCACGGTTAATAGAACTCACAAAGCATACACTAGATTTTCCAGGATTAGCCGTAAACTAAACAAAGTGAAAGGGAACTGGAAACTTCTTTACAACGGCTCGTAACACAATAATTTATGCAGGCGAAGGAGACAAGCAGCTATTCGACAAGTACCGTATCACAAACCTCCTCGAACTCGCCCCAATTATTAGTCACGCCAAAGTTTCACTTAACCAGACAACCACTTCTACAAAAATAACAAGTTATTTCAGAATAAGTGCAAACCAACAATGATTATTGAGGCTCGCAATGCTGTCACTTGTGCACACGAATCAAGACGTGCTTCATCACACCACATATTCGCAATACCTGATATATGTAACATGAAAATCATGGAAAGCAAAGACTACCATGGAACCTTTTTTCGCACACAATAGAAAACTAATTCGAACGTAAAAAAATTCCCAGTAGAGGATGGTAGAGCTTTGGTCGGGGGTTGGGCGGCAAAATTGTTGCTGGACGAATCAACGGCCGTGAAGAAAATTTCGCGTTCATACTCGAGTTAGGGTGCCCGCACACCAAAAGCGTTAAAGCGAGAAGATGGCATGCGAGAATGCAAGAGTGGCTTGAGAACACGGTAATGCATTCAAGTGCACACACCAAAAGCGTGCATGCGCGAGATTGCAAGCGTGCTGAAGATGGTCTTTTAGTCTTTCATGCACTCTCGCTTGCCTGCACTCTCGCTTTAACGCTTTTGGTGTGCGGGCACCCTTATGCTTAGCAGTTGAGGTTTCCAGTTACTTATAGGATGATACGTTGAGCAACTGATGCTCGGCTTACGACCTGCCCGCTCTGTATCCAGATTACGGGAGAGTTTCATCCACAACGTAGAAGAAATTTCGCTTGTACTAAGGCTACGCAAAGAGCTCACCAGGGTAGAGCTGCACCTCTAAGTCCCATTCTCTTTGTCTTTTATTACATTTTAATTATTTTGTGCTGCGCCGGGTGACATTTTCTTTATTTTCAAAATTACTTATTCCTCACATCGCATCCTTCCTGTTCTACCGTAACTTCGATTCAGCTGAGGAGGGCATTACGGCTTGTGCTATTTTGGAACGAACCTACCCTATAACTATTTGTTAGTTACAGTTCAGGGGAAAAGGTCCGAACACGGTATTTCAGTAACTTTAACACGTTGACTCCGATTCTCCACACAGGTAAAATTAAATGCCGACAAACATTTCTACTGCGAATTTAAAAATGAAGGATTTTGGTTTCACAAATTTGGTTACTCTATTAATTTTCTTTCTAATCAGTACTAGCTTGTTCGATAGATGAACACAAATTTGGAGAAAACTCGAAAATTTGTATTTATACATGATAGTGCTTTGGTTACATTAGGTTAGGTTAGATGATCGCGTGCACCATATATGACCCATTTCAGAGTCAACGTGTTGAATAAAACCTTATATCCAGTTTCCCACTTCCTCTTTACTGCAAAAGTTGTTCAATAAATAAGCTAGGTGCATCATGTTAAAAGGGGCCGGGACGCGGCTGGTCTCAAAACAGAGCTTACAATAACGATCATCTCTCACTGAAAAAAGAAAACTAAACAAGTTATGCACAAGCAAAAATTAGCTGATATAACATGTCGACCAACTGTTGAAAAGGTAAATTGATAAAATGTCTCCCAACCTCTGAAAAATTAATTAAATTACCAAGTGCACCTCAAAGAATACGGAGAATTAGCGCATACACTTTGCTCAAAAATCCTACCCATCAGCAGAAGCGTTCCATCATCGGTTAACGTTGGAGTAAAATGATCTATTTTCTGCATTCTTCCCTCAGCGAGGGACATCCATGTTTCATGAGTTTAAATTAATTTTACGAGTTTAAATTAGTAAAGTTATTGCTTTGGTGAACTAAAGGTAACTCAAGAAAACTATGTGCACCAGGTAACTACGCATGACCGGCGTTAGAACACCAGGCTTCATCTTCGTAAATTTTTCACACGTTTTTCCAGTCTGCAAAGTTTCGTTACACGTTTTATAATAATGAACACTATAATAGAATAATTGCAATGAAAAATTCACATGATTCATTGGAAAATTTAACGAGAAAAATTGACACATTATTCACCGTTAGCTTTTGAAAGTTTTTATTGGACTAATTTCGAACAGGTTTCTACCGAATATATTATTTAGCTTTATAAAACGAAAACGTACCTTAATAGTCAAAACGTGCTAAAATTTTCAAGTCGTCAGATTTTGTTTAGACTCCACAGCCCAACTAATAAAACACCACAGGACAGAACAACCACCAAACAATCAAGAGATGTTATATTAGATGGTCAAATTGACATCGCAAAAGAATGAAACAAAAGAACATTGTTGAAAGTACGCAAGGTTTATTCGCTCTCATAAACCGAAATAATCATCACCACAGCACATCTGCAATTGTGCTCGTCAACTTAACAACGAATGCGTCCTGTTCAACAGTATATCTCAGAATACAGTTAAACATTTTTTTTGTGGGCACCACCTTTCGTACGATAATTTAATTCACACACCGAATTTTGCTCAGCTTTCAGTTTTTAATTTTGTCTATATTGTATGCATTGAGTCTCTATCAGATTTTATTGAATTATTATTCATGAAAACTTAAGTTGTGCAGTACGTAAAGAATTTCCTAGGTACATATTGAAATCAAAGAAAAATAGGGTGACTCGTTAATGATTCGACTTTGGTCCTATTTCCTGTTAAGGACTAAAAGGCTTAGAATCGGCGAAATGTTAAGGTTCAGTTGAGTTCAAATGAATATAATCAAATTAGCATAAATTGAATAAGAAACTTGGATCACGCCAAGCGAGCCGTGGTTATATAAAATTTCCGAGTGAAAGAAACACTTGACTCCAAGCATCTATCTTGCAAGCCACTCTGTAAATGCGGATTGGCGTCCGGCAAGCACGGAAAGCCACGTTGCAAGCTCAATAAAATGGAATGAAGTCATCCAACTCCTAGAAACTCGACATGAAGGCCTGCTAAGGACCCAGATGACGCGGCCTGAGCGTCTCAGCTGCGGACGCAAGACGCAACTGCATAGCCAGAAACTTTCGTGGGTCACTTTTAATAAAAATAAAAAGCTTAAAATAAATAAGAAGGAAACTAACTAAAGACAAATGACTACATGAAAAGAACGAGAACGACGCAAGACATGGCCTGAAGCGCAACCAATGGAAGCCAGCGCAGAACACGAAGTGGGGGAGAGTGTAGCGGTGATTACATCGAGTCTGAAGTGGTGTAACTGCACTGGCAATGAGCTCGACCGTGAAGTGAAATTCCAATGACATTAAAAGTGGCAAAAAAATAAATGTGAAATAAAATAGAAAAAAATATTACATCTGGAATGAAATTGAAGCAGCCAAGACCTTACGTTTAAACTAAAGTTACAGCTGTGGTACAAGTACAACTCTCAAGTACATTGAGTTAAATAATTTCGGAGTAATCAGCTATTACAAACGGTAGAAGAGTTTAGGAAACAGTCATTATATAGCAATTAGCTCTTATGAGTGGCACGATATCTAAGATGGCCAATTTCAAGTGTGGAGTAAAAAGGAATCTCTGAGAAGTACATGTTGATTGAAGTGTGAAGTATAAGTGCTGTACGGTGGTGGGTGACTGACGTGTGAGGTAATGAGTGCTGCACGGTGGTGGGTGACGTGTGAGGTAATGAGTGCTGCACGGTGTAGGGTGACTGACGTGTGAGGTAATGAGTGCTGCACGGTGTAGGGTGACTGACGTGTGAGGTAATGAGTGCTGCACGTTAGCTCCAATGATGTGCATGATAAGATGGACAGCCATAAAAAAACAATACTATTAAGGCTAAACTTTACAATGAACGACACAAATTCAACATGAGAATCCAAACAAACATTATTGTCGATCACAAATTAATATTAATTAAACAAGGATTAACGCCAGTAATAAAGAACCCCTAAAATATACAAGTAAGAACCATGCCTAGATCTACAGTGAAAAAGAATATGAGAATAAATACCTTAGATTATGTAAAACGAAAATTCAGGTATACAAAATCTAGCTATGTAGCTATAAGATTACAAACACGAGAAAAACACGAGAATGCGATATGTCCGGAGTAACTCGTCGCACTCATTGAAAATACACTCTTATTCCATATTGTCACACTTACCACAGTTCAAATTCACGATAATTCAAGAATATATACCAGGGACGAAATAAAGGAGGGTTTGAATGAACATTCAGATCTACAGGACTGCAACCTCAAAGTATACACTGATGAGCTGAGGCAGGCATAGATCCACAGCTGTCAGAGGTTCAAGGCATGATTTAGGTTATTGAGTGTCTCCACGAACTGGCCAGGGGCTTTCAGGCCTATAGATGTAGCACTAATGTTGATTCACAATATAGAGCGTTTATGTTACCGAAAAAGGTGTGCGGGAAAGAGAACGATGCAGTCTTAAGAGCGTTCGAATAGGTTTCGAGCAACTGCGCGTGGGAAGAGAAAACTAACAGTTCGACAGAGGGGTAACTTTAAATAAGGCGGCACTAGGAGGCAAAAATACTGTAGCTCGGTCACAAAGCGCAGGAAAAGGAGCTACACCAACACGGTACATAACAGGCACACTCGGTGCACCAGCACAAATAGTACAACTCAACACGCAGTTGAGGGGAGTCGCTAGGAGCAGCGGTACGGCTGCGGATCAGACTTGCATCACTTCAGGGCTCGCATGAAAGCTCTTATGACCGTCGCCGGAGCGAACAGTGTGAGGTACAACGGACTCGCTCTCCAGTACCTTAACTTCATAAGCATGTCCTTTCTTTTGCCGTCCTCCCGTTTCCTTTGAAACGAACTACTGTCAAAGCTGGGCGGCATGTATTAAATACACAATTCTCTCAATGTACAGCTACAAGCATATGAATCCAGTAATCAGCTGCGGTTAGGATCAGATGAAACCTGGACATAAGATAAAGTCAGTCATTTAACATTAATGTGGTTACAATACAAAGAATATAATTCATCATAACTCTGGTGTGCTTTCAAATTACAAGTTTCGTTAACATTCATGGTTTGATCAGAGGAGCTCGAGCATTTCCAAGTGATCCAAGTCGTTACATTAACATGGATTCAAAGTGCATAAAAAACACCTCTTGAGAGCATCGAATACTATAGACATTCGAATTCTTAAATGCTCAAATAAACTGGACACTCGGATGTGCTGCACGATCGTATACACTGACGGCTGAGTACACTGTTACGTAGTCGCGTGAGGCGGCACAGAACACACTGCTGCCTAGCTCGGTGGCACGAGGCGCTTCAATAGAGTCCTGGCACCATGCAATTAAATACTTTAAAAGTGACAATGAAGGATACAAAATTTTAGGAAATTGTATGAGCTATTAAGTCATCCACAACAAAACATATCAAAAGATGAACAAAAATATAGGTCGGTAAGTCATCTAAAATAAGAGTATCAAATGTCCACACATCACTGCCAGAATTTAATTTTACGCGAACGCACAATATCCACGGCACGAGTAAGCAAGAGTAACCTGGAACGGAAGCATGATACGTTTAACCTTCACATCGGGCCAAGCCTCACGTCTGGATGGAACAAGGAATTTCAGTACAGAAATCCTACGCATTTTCACGCCACCCGAGTACGTGGGCAACTGGAACGGTAAAACAGTGAACAGTATTACAAACTGTATCACCGAATAATACTTGAAATGATAAAATAAATACAATTATCTTACTGTTTAATGATGTGACAAATTGGTAAATCAAAGGTAAACCTGCCAAAAGAAGCCTAAAAAAGATAAACATGAAGCGACCTATGTGCATTACCATTTGAAACCTACCTAGAATATCTCATCAGAAGCTTAGGATTATGAGACTTAAGCAAGAAATAGAACTAAATAACAATAACAACAGAGTATCTTTGGAGGATATCAAGGTGATTGAGATTCTCTAAAGTCTGACAGATCTTCGTACGAGATTCAAATTTAGGAGTAAACTGCTATGATCATCACGGGTACACGAGACCTATATTTTCACGGATGCAACCTGCAGTCTCGTCCACGTGAGATAAGTTGAGTAAGAGACGTATGGTTACAAGAGGCACAAAAACACACTGCCTCAGTGAGAGACATTTCCGCGTAGAGGGGCAAGATCACATTCACTCTCTTCATCTGCTGTTAAATAGAGCCTGCGTTCGTCGCTGTGATGAGCTCGCATCAATTGAGGACACACTAAGGGATCCTCGCGTGTAAATCCAAGTCACGGACCCTTAAAACTGATGATCAAACAAAGGCGTTAGAGTTCCTCGTTTGAGGAGGTTGTCCCTCTAAAAGCTAAAGCACACAGGCAATTAGAGCTGGAATTTCCGTACACTAAAGGTTCTCCGTTTTGTCCTCGCAACTGATGAATAACAATACTAGTGATTATCTCAATAGAAAGTAATAAGTAGCCTCTACCCAATAACAATTTGAAATAGTTATTCAGTAATGTCGTGAGCTAATTAGACTACATACTATGGCGAATTACCTGATTACTTCCAGCCTGGATGGCATGGATAATTCAGTTCACGAAAAAATGAAGTTACACAGCATGAGCAGGTGTTATGGGTACACGAGCAAAGTGGGACTAGCTTGATCCAATAGATTTATTTACTTGAAAACAGTTGTACGAGTCGACCCCCAACATGCCATCACGTTCAGAAGCAATGGTACGTGCTGCACCTTTTAGGAAACTCCATCTCTGCAGCCACACACGATACGGCTGAGCAAATCGCGTAGTTACACTTGAAAGTGAAGGCAACATGAAAAATGAAGCGACAGCCACGCAAGAAATATTATTGCAACAGAACAGTTCAGCATGGACTACAATGTCATTATCGACGAAGAGCAGCCTTCAGAGGGGAATTGAGCCTCTTGAGGATAAACTGATAAAATAAGAAGACAAACAAAATTTACAATATACCCGAAGACCTGACGCCTGCAGTGGTTGCCTAAGGAACGCTAGGCCGAAAAGGTAGACTGTGGACTGACAATCACTCTCACAACCTCCTTCTTTTTCTCCCACAGAGGGAGAAAATAGAAGGAATTAAATGAGCTTAGTTCAAACGAAGCAGCTCAACAAGATTAGAATTATTTTCAAAAAAGTCAGTTGAAACGTGAAACTAAAAAGGTATACGGTACAGTTTCAAGAGTAGAGTCAGCTAATAGTATGAAAGGCACATAAAAACATTAGTAAATTACATTAGAAGACGAAAACAGTTTTAAAGATCGTTGAGATTCGTGCGTAAAGCATGGTTTCATAAGACGCGAAATATCAAAAGTAAGAAACAACGTGTGTCAGCTAAGGCCAGTTCATCCCTCGTCTACTCGAGAGCGCGCTGCCCACCCAACAACGGACACGCACCGAGTAACACTCGAGACCGCTCTGAGAGGGGCACAGACGTAGGATTCAGGCTTTGAGAAGAGCGAGACAGGGGCTGTGACGAGACACAACTCAGGCTTTAAGGGATGGCCCGAGACTTGGCGAGACGAGCACTGCAGGGTCCTCTGCGTCTGGGGGGGAGGGTTGGGGCACCCGCTGCTCAGGCAGGCGCAACAGGGGGGGCGGGGGAGGACGTGGGGACGAGCACGAGTCCACCTGGCAAGGCAAGAACGCATGAAACTTCAACCTCGGCAGCATAACAGACAAAAAGGCCGGAATCGTGAATTCTTCTAAAATACTCAATGACGATGGTTGACCGTTATAGCTTTTAACAGTATTTGTGATAAAAGAAAAAGTGTAGAATCCCATGTATAAAAAAAATTCTGAGGGGCTAATCCACAAACATAAAAGAAATTTTAACTAATGATCAGGCAAACTCAACCCTTACGTATACGTTTGAAAAATACAGACATAAATTTTACTAGATTTAGACTCCCTGAAGTTCAACTCTAAGACTTTGATTTCAAACTAACCACAGCTGAGACACCTGCAGAATCAAAGATCCTTAGCTTTTCTCTTTACTCATAACTAATATTTTCTGCATAAAAACGTCTTCAGAAGTTGAGTCTGCCATTGTTTAAACAAACCAACCATTGAGCCACGTTAGCTTCGCGAAGTCATCGGGTAGGTAGGCAGTAGAAGCTATCAGATACGTGAGGTCATCGAATAATCCCATAGTAAAAGCTATTGCACCAGTTGTTGGGCTGCGCAGCAACGACGAGTAGTAGACGAGTAGTAGACGAGTAGTAGTAATAGCAGCGGCACTTCTAGTTTTTCAGTTTCATAGACGAGTAGTAGTAATAGCAGCGGCACTTCTAGTTTTTCAGTGGCTCAGACTATGTCGAGACAAACGTCTCAAAATCTAGAGCTCAATCTATCGTTTGAACTGCCACAGAGATAATTTCGTTTGCAAGGATAGACTTGTAATAAAATTCATTACCCACATCAGGAGTAGTAATGGAAGCGACTGACCTCTCTAGAATCCGGCAGATGGAGAGACGTGGCCTGCACGTCGTCGTAGAGGTCCTCGATGCCGTCCGCAGCGTCACCTTCTTCTCCACACTTCGGCACGAGGTCCCGACACTCCTCTGCAGACTGGAGCCTCTCCACCGTGTCGCCCGGCTCTGGCTGGGCCTGCTAATGGAAACGCTTGTTACATTATTGACTACATTATTGCAATATGATAGGATAGAATAGAATACTCGTAGAGTAGACTATCCATAGAATAGAAGAGAACAAGTAATTTGCATCATAACGCGTAGTAGTGGCAAAGTAATACAATCAATAGGGAATGGTAAGATGTTAGACCGCAAAGAGACACTACGTGCAGACCAAAACAAGCTACTGGGCTTCTAGAGCAACCTACATAGAAAAGACGAAAATTTTCAACTTCAGATATAGTGATTCATACAAAATTTTAATGCTAGAATAAATAAATAAACAAAAATTAAAAAAAAACTGACAAATTATGACGCACTACATCTAAAAAAGATACTTTTAAACTCCAACAATTGCATATTATACTGGATTTCTCGTATATTTATCAATGTCACTTTTTTACAGAAAAAAAAGTGACACGTGTTATTAGTTATAGTTTATAGCTCCCTGCCACATGAAATATGATCCGAAGAGACCCAGAAGAGGCCATCTAGTATGGACTAAAGAAGACGGAGAATCTAAGCACATGGTGTACTCCCACACACGACAAAACTCTCTCTTTTATGAAACTAAAAAAATCTAAAAATCTCAACAAAATCTCATAACCATACTTGAGAGTAGTTGAACGGGTGCGCAAACGACTTCTTCTCAGGAAGTGAGGTCGTACCACGATGATCTTCGAGCTTGACGGCAGCCTCTCTTGATGAAGCAGCCTCGAACTGGTGCGGCGCGTCGCGCTGGGGCAGCGCAGTCCTATGCGACTTGATGGAGGAGAGCGCATATGCTGCGCTCAACACGTCCTCTGATTGTGGGCCGGGGCTGGTGACTGTGCGGGGCGACAGCACGCAATTGCTGCTGCCACCACCCATGCCTGCATACACGACACTTCGTTACACAGTTGCTCAAGTGTACACATGCTAGTCATAGTCTTCATACCTTACACAGACTCGTAATCTACAGGCACTAAGACAGGATAAGCAGCCATCAACCCTTCATCGACCAAATCATTTTGGCGACGAAGTAGCATTTAGTTTTGTACGGGAAACTAGCTGCAGCATCATGCATCATACATAGTTGACGCTCGCAAACGGGGAGAAGTGGTCCAATAATGTCGAGAAGTGGTTCAATATGCAATTTAAAAATTTGAAGTACTTACCTGCCCAAAAGAGAGATCTAATTGTAAATTTTGGCATCGCACTCTGAGAGCGACCAAATTGAAAATTTTCAGGCACCCCCGTTTTTCTGAAGTGTACTACAGCGAGGTCCGTTGAGGTGAGCGCCAACTATGCAGGGGGATTTTACCAAAACAGGGTACCAAAAAGGATCGACAATAACTTTTGAAATAATCGAAGTATTTCGAAAAACTGAAAAGGAACAACATTCTGAGACTTAAAAGTTTTATTTTGATTACTTCTTGAAGACGATATTCTTCATGTGAAGAAGCTGTTCACTACGGCACTAATGAGTTTTGGTTCAATTCGTCTGATTTATGCCTCGACGGATGCCTTGAGTTGGTGTAGATCCGCCGGCTTATCACAATAAACTCCATTAGGTATCCTCTAAAGGTACAGTGATATCAAATAAAACTGGTACGTCTCAGAATTTCAGATACATAGTGTTTAAAAACTGTTCGATATAATAGGTGTTGACGAATATCCTTCTTGGTTGCATCATTCAAAATCACCTTGTATACGCAATACAACTGCATTTACTTTTTACAAAAAGCCTAGAAGCATCATTAAGAAAATAGATTTTGAAATACAAACAGATGTTAAAGGGTTAAGACTCATCTCGCGAGCACAATATGAGATATGTGGCTTTAGTCAGCCACAGCCATCCATAAGCTGACGTGTCACGCACTTACAGTTGTTTCCTTAGGCATTAGGGATATAAAGATGTTGACGTTTATTTTTTCTTCCAGTTTGTTCGATTTTGAGAGACGTAGGGCTCTCCGTGCTTATTGCAGTGTGGCGTGACTACTACATGAATGATATGAAATACCTCAATATAGCGGAAATTCATCAAAAAACTTGCTGAAGAAGAGGTGCATCAGTAAACAAAGTAACCGCCACAGAGTACACTTTTCAAAATAACATATGCTAGGTGCTGGCACTGAATGGAAGCTGTCCCCGTAGCGTCAGGCTGTGAACATTAGAACAAGTGATCACCTGTGACAGGGGAGAGGCGCAGAGCCTCCTCACTAGCGCTGCTGCAGGTGGTGTTCGGCAGGCCATGGTCGTAAGGCCTTTTGCGCTGCACAGCTCGAGGGTTGCGACGTCTCGTCATGGGGCTGTCTCTGAACAGGTGGCTAGGCCGGTCTACGTTGTGCAGTTTGAAGTACAGGCCGCACGCGTTGCACACTATGTCGCCTGCAACACACACACACTGAAGTACAGGCCGCACGCGTTGCACACTATGTCGCCTGACAGGTTTCTAGGGCAAGCTACATAGTAAAAAAAAAAAAAGAGAGAATTTTCACGTGAAGGTGGTATGATGTATGCATAAATGTTGTGTAGGGCACTCTTTTTTCAAAATTACTACACATCTTTTATGCTAAAAGTTGACTTTTATCATGTTCCATTCGGTTTTACTGATACACTAAAAAAAGTGATGCAAAATGCGTGGGAGCTCTTCTACCACAACTCATCGTTACAACGCAGTGTGTTAATCAATTAATAGTTATATTTTTAGCTTCACGTACAATCGGCCATTTAACAATAAATATACTTACCAATTCGGTATGCTACTTCGTGTGAAGTCAGCTGCAGCCATGTCAGTGCTGGCTCCCAAGCGACCTAATTCGTGACTGACGTGAACAAAATGCAAGATTTGACTGGAAAATAAAATGTCAATCGCATCTTCCTATGCCCTCACGAGCTCGGTGAATAAACGAACCTTTAGGATTTCTTCTCCAGAGGCGCGTGTTGTTGGTAGAGCAGTTGCTGCACACCACACCCATGTTCTTGCCCGCCATCGAACTCTGGAAGTACAACACTGGCGTCACACAAACCACATACACGTGTAGGGAACAATTGATGGTAGTCAGGATGTACTAAATAATTTGTTGCCATAATTATTATTATTATTATTATTGGGGTTAGACGCAATGCACCGGCCTCGAGGGCTATACCGCATCGAAAGAGTAGGGACCATTTAGTATGGACTTAGGAGAACGGGGAATCTATGCACAGGGTGTGTTCCCACACAAGATCCCCTGCGCATAGAAACAGCAAGTTAAGAAGGAAGAGGAAGAAAAGACAAATAAGAAATAGCGAAGAAGGAATGAAAACGGAAGGAAGCAAAGTGGGCACGAAAGATAGAAGTCCCGAAGGCCTATCTAAAGCTGAGGTAGCCTAGCGGTGCTCCCCTGGGGGCGCTAGTCCCCATAGCATAGGATAGACAAACCTAACTAACCTACCTCTATTGCCTATGGCCTATCCTATGCCCCCTGAGGGGTTGTTGCCATAAGGGTACACGGAACTTAGATGCAATCAGGGAGCATAAAAATGTTTGTCGCAGTTGTAGAGCATGAAACTATTGCAGTCAGGGTACATGGAACTAACAGTAGTTATGGTACATGGAACTAACAGTAGTTATGGTACATGGAACTATAGTAGTTATGGTACATGGAACTATAGTAGTTAGGGTATATGGAAGTATAGTAGTTAGGGTACATGGAATGATTTGTCACATTCCGGGTGCACACATGGACTAGAGCAGACGTACACAAGCCCCCACGACCAACCAAGACACTTGCCTTGTCAGCTGGGTGGCTGTGCACAGAGTGGGCGGAGAGGGCGCCTGACAAGAGGGGCAGCGCGTGGTGAGCTGAGGGCCGCGACCAATGAGACGAGCTGCTGCCTGACGACACCTGCACGAGGGAGCTTGTTTTAATCCTACAACGACCTAATTATATTTGTGATGAAACGGCTTCAAAGTTTGGCGACTTGGAAACTCGTGCGTCTCAGCAATTAATAGAAGTATTCCTTGTCTTCTAAAATGACACACTCTCCAGACACAGGAAGGTTTGGGGATAGCAGTAGTATACATAACTCGTTTTTGCAATATATGGCACTTCGCACCGTATAAATCAAACGGCCTCATATGCAATGAGGTTACATTTAGCTTTTTACGAATACCTCGCTTCAGCCTCTGGTATGTGTGCAATGAGGCGGCATTTAGCTCTTTAAGAACTTGCAGCATTTTTGTGGAACCGGACGGTACGGTCCTTTGTCCTTGGTCCTTTCGGTAGATAAAGTGTTAACTAAGATTTCAAGTCCGATGCCCCGTGGATAGTTACAAAGTAAATATCTTTGGCGACGATGATAAATTACAGATTAAAAGATAACCGTAAAATTTAAAAGCTTGAGTGATCTGCTTTACCCAAGGTAATTTCAAGTCATATCTCATTAAAAACTTTCAGCATAAATAAAATGTGTTGCAGATTTCACATCTATAAATTCTAGAATGCAGCATATCTACCCATGTAATAATTTAATGGGGAGATTTTTTTCGTATGTATTGTTATAATATATAATACACCATGTTACTAAAACATATAGCAGTGGGAAAATAGAAAAAATATCTCTATCGTCAGGCACGCCAAGCTACATGTACTCTGGGTAAAACAAAATCAATAAACGGACAAGAACGTCGGAAATACAAAGCAATTCGGGCTACTTGGTAATTTGCCCCAAAAAATGGCGAACTTGCTCATTAAATGAAAAAATATCGTGCAAACACCCATTCATATTATATACACTCATGTGTATACAGACTCTACTTTTGGACAAAACAATAGAATTTTTGGTTACACTATAATAACGGAGGCGAAAAGAACGAATAATGTTCACAACAAAGGCGAATAATGTTCACAACAGAGGCGAATAATGTTCACAACAGTGGCGAATAATGTTCACAACAAAGGCGAATAATGTTACAACAGAGGCGAATAAAGTTCACAACATTAGCCCTTGTAACGTTGATGTTCGAGTGCTGAAATACTCTCGAGACGAGCTAGGAGGCACACAACCGGAGGCACACACTCACAAGCTGGGCGAGGTTGTGGGGCGGGAAGGCGTCGTGCGGGGACCCCGGCCGCAGGAAGGAAGAGAGAGGGTTCACCATGGACTGCACCGGACCTGAAGGGGGGAAACGAGAGGGCCGAAGCAGGGTCTCCAGCCCACTCATTGCCCCGTGGCCCACGCCCTCCAACCCACTCATTGCTCCAAGGTGGGCTTGGGGAGGACGGAAGATAGAAGACCCCACGCATGGGGACGAGGGACGGGATGATGACCGGTTTCTGGAGTTAAATAAAGCGTATCAGGGTTGAAACGGATTATGAATAGTGAGGCAAAAAAGGAAACTTTTCCACAACACAGCAACTTATGTACTAAGGTTGGTGCTACCTCATGACTAACATGCAGATAATGTTCGACACTGACAAAAATAATGGAATTAGAAATATTCAGAAGGTTTCTTTTATTAGACTGATATACAATTACAGCTACTATAATTGATGTAGTAGGTGAATGACGCCTGTAATAAGAACCTGGCTATGATTCTTAGTGCGTAAGCAAGAAAACTCGGGAGGAATAGAGTGGATTAATATAGACAATCTTCATAGGCATGCTTGAATTTTTTTACCGCTGGCAATAAAACACAATTCAAGAGAATTGCAGCCTCTGACAAGATATACTGAAAAGTTGAATTGATTGATTTTTCTATTGTTAGTTTAAAGCTCCCTGTCTTCATGAAATGTGATCAACGAGAGCAATGAGAAGAAGGAACCATTCAGAGTGGATGGTACAAAAACGAGGAATCTATGCACAGGTGTGTTTACATAGAACTCTACGCATAGAAATGACAGGGTAAGAAGAATGGAATAGACAAAAAAAAGATAATAAAGAAGGAATGAAAAATGAAAGGAGCAAAGTAGGCACGAACGATAGAAATCCCAAAGGCCTATCTATAGCTCTGGTACTGAAAAGCTGAATTCAGCAGGCTTCCTTCACAAGAAAAGTGTTGCTTTTGTCAATGAAGTCGCGATCTGCGGGCGTAATTTGGGCCGCTCGTCATTTGATGTAAGTAAAAGAAATAACCTTTGAGTACACCTAAGAGCAGCAAGCTGGGCTGGCAGCCCTCACCTGAGAGCGTGGTCAGGTGAGCCACCGTCCGACATGGGGCCGCTGGGGTGCTGGACCTGGTCTGGGGGCGACCAGGCACTCTCCTCCATGATCACATCTGGGCTGTCATCCGTCTCTTCTTTCATCATCTGCTGATACAAGAGCAACGTCAAAAATTACCCCACTCAGAAGGCGACTTAAACATCTCAAATCCATTACGAAGCCAAGTTAGCACGCAAACATCAGTCCATAAAAACACGCGTACACACAACACAGCCCATGAAGACACACACAACACAGCCCATGAAGACACACACAACACAGTCCATGAAGACACACACAACACAGTCCATGAAGACACACACGCACCTGGTGCCGCTGAGGACTGGAGGAGCGAGACCGCCGCCTGGACACGGGAGTAGCGGCGCTGACGGAAGGAACGAGTCCGTTGGAGAGCGAGGCGGTGTTGCCTGTGCAGCCCGCCAGCGACGTGATCAGGGAGTTGATGGAACTATTGGGGTACGCAAGCTTAGGCCGCCCCTCACTTGAGCTCGATGTGCTGCTGGGAGGGTTGCGGCGCAGCAGCTGCGGCAACACTGACAGGTTGTAGAAGCTGTTACTTATGTGCAAAGCCATTTGGGATTGAGAGTGCTGGTCAGGAGGTACTGATCTGTTGCTGCCAACAGGTAAGCAGCCATTCAGAGGTTTCATAGATGCCGACGCTTGCCACACTTCTGGCTCTGGCGAGGTGCTGTTCGAGCTGGCGCTCAATGCGGGACATTCCTTGCCTTCGTCGCTGCTGCTGTTTCTGCTGTTGCGTCCGTCATTTGTTAGCGATGGCAAGAGGTCTGTTAGGTGAAAGCAAAGACGATTGGTGCACCTTGCAATAGATAGAAGGTCAAAACACTTGCATATCTACATAAGAACGACTAATTTTCCACCGTGATTGAACTCCCAATGACAGTGAAATACCTTTATGCATTTATCCATGCGGTAAAACGGCCGACAAGGCAAATTACTGACCTAAATCACAGCAACACTCGTCCACAATAACACAAATTGCACTACATAGAACGAGTGCATCACCGCGCAACCAGCACCAGGGATCTACAGCTCTCACTAGAGGCCTACCTCAACACACTCACCTGCTACGGCGTTGTCTTTGATGTGGAGGAGGCCTTTTATCTGAAGCAGCTTAGCTGTGGACGTCAAAATGGCGAGCTCGTTCTCGGGAATGTTGACCTGAACAGCAAATAAAGCATGTCATTTAACATTGCTGGCTCACAACAATGTGGAATTTCGTTTCCATTTCTGAGTTCTTTTCTATATAGACAGGAAGTACAGAATAATAGCATAAGATTTCTCTCCTAAAATCGTATTAGATGATAACAATTAGATGATAATTTGGGCAATACTTTGAAATGGCAAAAGGCAAAACATTAATGAAAAATCTCTTTATCCCATAAAAGAGATGGTGAGAAACTTCTTTACACTGCATACATTTTACAGTGAGAAACCTCTCTACACCCCATACATGTAACAGTGAATAACCTCTCGATCTACATCCCACAAATGTGAAAATATCTATACAACAAATGTAATGAGAAATTTCTCAATAACTCATTCAGAGACATGATAAGTCATGTCTAAAAACTGCTTTAACAAATGTGGCTAGGCATATGTCCAAAGAAGAAGTCATTGGCTCCTAATATTAGTTGCCTACCTCGCCCATGTACATGAAGTCAAGCAGGGCAGAGATGGAGCTGGCCTGGACCTCTTTGAGCAGGACGACCATCATCTCGCCGGGGGTCTCCTGGAACATGGCCTTGAAGAAATTGCTGCACGAGGCAAGCACCATGCGGTGCGCTGCAAACGTGCCTCCGCTGCACACCAGTTGCACATCACAGAATTTTTCCTGGAAATGAAATGATGAAAATTAGCTAGGATGTCAAAGTTCATCTATTGTATAGTTTAACCCTTCATATAAAAAAAAGCCAGTTTGATGATCAGAAATAAAATTAGTGGAGATGTGAATCGAACCCTAACACGTTTTTTAAAAGAATCAAGAAGAAAAATAATCTTTAAAGATTGAACATGCATGGGAAGGGCTTTGCATTTAACTTCATTACTGAAGTACAACCTACTACACTGAAGCTGACTGACCAAGCAATAACCAAAAAAAGGCAGCTACCATCATCAAAAATTAGCTAATTACCCTCAGAGTAAAAATAAAATTTTTAGTAATACTGGAGAAAATCCAAATTAAAAATGTTCTAAGGAATATCTCAACATGTGTCTAATCAAGCCTCTTCAGTGAAACATGTATGTGAAATCGACTAAATAATTTGATTCTCTCTCAAAAAAAAGAGCACATTCAAAGAAATATGCTATTCACAATTTTGAAGTTTTTTCATGCTTTATCAAAGATTAGCTCTGTATATGACATGTTATCAAACTCGAAGTACAGATGACATTTTTAAAACAAATTTCCACAACAACAAAAACCATTTCCTAATGAATATCTCAGCCCAAGCAATACTGCCTATTAAAATTAAAATGCATAGAAATTATTATCATTACTATCAAAACCAAAAGCTGTGGATATGGAAGGAGAATTTGTACTCACATTATCACGCTGGTCCTGCAAACTCAGAAAGACATCAGAGTGGCTTTTTCTCTTGAGGCTCAGTTTGGAAGATTCACAGGCTACTCTCTTTGAGCCCATGCTTAGTTTGTGCAAAATTTGAAGAGAAGCTGCTAACTGAATACATTTGCTCTGAAAATGCCAAGACACAATCAGTAACGTCTAGTTAATACAAATAGTGATACATAAGAAAACTAGAGCAGTAGGTCTTCAGGTAATGTCATTCTTGACTTCTGCTGTTCCACCATTACAGTGCTGGCTAATAAGTATTTTTATGATTATTTTTTCTTCTCACTTACTAAAAATTTACAGTGCTCAACTAAAGTTAACTCTCAAAGTATGTCAGATGAGTTGCAGCAGGATAAAAGTGTCATCAAAGATATTTATTCTAAAGGGCTTGGATTTCATTACCATTTGGTTTCATCTAAGTAAACGATCCATATCTGAGCATTTCAATCTCATTCCAGATTCAATTTCAGAAATAGAAAATCTGTTCAATATGAATGAGTTTCACACTGTTTTCCACATCTGACTTTTGTTTATAAAAAAATGCTCAAAATAAGGTGTATTTTCAAATCACAGTTGAGGGCCAATCAAAAAGATAGGTAAACATGTCTGATACTGCAATATTTTGAACACCAGGGAGAGCTGAACTGATGAAGTCTCAGGATAGCATTGTACCCATGTGCAGTGGGAGATATTTGTGTGCCAGTTGGCATCATTGTGCTACAGTAAGTAGTTGAGTAAGGTTGTTCTGGCATCTGGTGGACTGAGTAAATTGAGAAAATGCACCCACTAATGTGTTGCTGCTTGTTCAGTAGTTCATGATGGAAGAATCTAGCTGCAGTTCTGCATTCCCCATATCCTCCTGACTTGGCACCATGTAACTTCTGACTATTCTTGAAACTAAAAAGACAATGGGATGAAAGTAATTTGACACGATTGAAAATATGAAATTGAACATGACAGAGTTACATGAAGTTGATGAAAAAAAGAGGACTTTCAAGCATCTTTCCAAAAGAGGTAGAAAAGGGGGAACAAGTGTGCTAGTGTAGAAGGAGAATACTTAGAAGGCAATTAGTGATGAAACAAACTAATGTTCATAATTTAATAAATGTTTATACATTTACAGAACTTTAAATCAGCCCTTATGTTTTTAAAAATTTTTCAAAAATTTCAAGTTACATCTTATTTTTTCAAAAATTGAAAAATTTATAATAAACTAGACCACCTGTGACCCATTACGACAAATAAAATTCATCAAAATCAAACCGTATCAAGAAATACATCTTATGCAGTTAAGTCGGTATCCACAATACAGAATTAAACAAAGAGTACAAATTTCAAATATTTCAGGGTCAACAAATGATTCTGCTCTCTTTCTCATTCCTGTATCTCCTTTACTAACTTGCCCAACTTAAATTCCTTTCTTTTACATGACATTAAGTGTATATTTTCTCTTCTGTGCATGACTTCAAACAAACAAGACAAGTAGAGCTTCAGCATTATACTAGACTATGTGAGCCCTGTTGGGTCAAATAAAATTCATCAAAATCAATCCGTATTCAGAAATATATCCTACGCAGTTAAGTCAGTATCCACAATACAGAATTAAGCAAACAGTATAAATTTCAAAGATCTCAGATCCGACAGACAAATGTGTGCACGGTTTCAAGCAAGCAAACAAACAAGCAAGCAAGAGGACCAGAGTTTTAGTATTATACTAGACTACTCGTGCCGTTGGGTCAAATAAAATTTATCAAAATCAACCATATCCAGACATATATCCAATAGTTAAGTCAGTATCCACAATACAGGAATAAAGGAAGAGTATAAATTTCGAATATCTCAGAGCTGACTGAAAAACGTGTGCACGGTTTCAAGCAAGAAAGACGACCGGAGTTTTAGTATTATATAGATAGATAAAACATGTTTTTATTAAGCTACATAACTATGCAACATTTTAAGCAGATCTGTTTTATAGGCAAAAAGTTTTCTTCAAAATGACATGGCCAAATTTTAAAAATATTCAAAAGTTGCCATTTTTCTCACTAGAAGTAGTAGTACATGAACAAGCACAAAATTTCCATCTCCATAGAGCAGCGAGCAGGGGTCAGTAGGTAGCACTTGGCTCATGAGACTTTCATCAAGACTGCATTTGGTTTGGTCATATATCTTAACAAATATTGAAAAATAATTTGATGTATTTTGTTATAATGTCATTTAAGATATATAATAGCAGTACAGCATGCTCAGACAGAAACTCATTTTAAAAACATAGACTTTCGTGGCTCATCCTGCTAAAAAGGATTGGATTACTATTCTAAAAATTAAACAACTCCCTACAACTTTCAAGAAATACAATGGTACAATTGAATGCATAATACACTGCCTTATTCAGCAGTGTGATCCTGATCAAAATTGATGCAGTCAATTTCTAAGTCATTACCACAGTACCATGGCATAGGAGCTGCATATACACCCAATGAAAGAAACAGAATTACAAGTTACGAAGTTAGATTTACACTTAAACAGATCCACAAACCTTAAGGTCTGAACTTCTGAAGGTATGATAAAAGCCATATTTTAGATACATTCATATAGTAAATCTACAAATAACTATCAAAGCACAAATCAAATTAAAATAATAGGATATAATAATCTTTTAACTTAAATGAATGACATACCATTCTTCGTTAAACGATTTTTTTTACCATATAATGAATAAAAATACAATTAAATTAATAAAGAAGGCGTGGTAATGGTAAAATACAACGCAAGGATGAACAAGTTTAGTGGTGGGTCC
This sequence comes from Orchestia grillus, assembly GCA_014899125.1. NCBI lineage: Eukaryota > Metazoa > Arthropoda > Malacostraca > Amphipoda > Talitridae > Orchestia > Orchestia grillus. The sequence goes on along the minus strand of VOMN01083398.1, from coordinate 17,769 downwards.
ATATCGCTAAATAAGACACACTGAAATTGCATTAAAACACGTACGACACAATTACTAATATACAAACCCAAGAAAAAATCTAATATCACAGTTCTACAATACGATTCACGAAGATTATTGATGGTGTCCTTGTGTTACAGCACAGTACGTTGAAACAATCGACGAGAAATGCGCAATGAATGGCGCTGAGCATCTCACCACAGATAATCACTCGCATTCCTGAGCAGCAAAAACTGACCAAATTAAATAACCAAATATATAACTCTAATTACAACTCTTGGTACCTTTCACCTTACATATGATATTAATACGCAAATTTTACAACAAATGAGCAAAGAAAAAGAACACGTATGACCGCAAAATAACACGCGCTGCGCCTATCACTGCCTTATCATTATCAGGATAGAGAGCATGCAGCTCCGCCATTTCTCTGATATATTAGTCGTGTTCCGATACTCCTATTTGACTTTAACTTGGTAAATAATAAGTTGATATGTCATTACCTCGTAATGAATACCAATATATCTCTAAAATTTGTGTTTAAAATACAAAAATTTTGTATTTACATGTAATGTTCACTTTTTATGGTTAAATCATTCTAACTTTAACTCTAACAGACGCCTAAATCAACATAGGTACTTAGATACGAATTCAAACAGAACTGTTGGAATGTGTCACTATCTTTTTTGCATATCTTTCAGGAATAATTATTTAGTATGAATATTAGTCAATTTATATTAGCACTTTCCTCAACATTTCAAATTATTAGAAAAGCGAGACGGCCAACTTAAATATCAAAACTTTGCTAAAGTATTCAATTTCAACCAAAGTTGTATTTAAACATCGTAGAATCTATTTTTCAAGTCAAGTAAGAATATCATCAGTAACATATGTATATATTTTTGTGCATTTTCAATGAAAAACCTTTACATTTCTCAGATTGGATATATTGCACATCTCGTCAAAATCTAATATTTCGGTTTAGTTTATTTAGTTATCGTGGTTTTTCATGATGTAAAACAGAATTGAAAAGTAAAAATATTAATAACAAATTTATTACTCGTGTCCATGCACTGTAAAAATTGAGGTAAATCTTTGGTGACAAACTATCATTTTCTATACCCCTGTTATCCGAACTGTTTTGTCTCACATCTCACTACTTAAAGATATCCGAGAATCTTGACCTGTGAATTTTCTCCTAAGTAATTCCTTCAGTACCTAAACAAGTAATTACACACAAAGAAAAAGCAAAAAACACATAAATAAACGTGGTGTATTATGATATGGTTCTTGAGATGTACCTCACAAATAAAAGTTTGACGTTTTCCATGCCTGACCTACAGTACAGTTTACTCCTCAATCAACGCTACCCTTATTTTCAGCTCGACACTGTCCGAGTAAAAACACGGAAAATTGGACACAGCCAGTCTGATACTCTCGCAGGTGTGACGCATGGCTTATCAATCACGAGCAGAACTATGCACGGCCCTGAACGGTGTTCATTCTGTGCAATCTGTGGTGAGCTTTGTACGCCCCACCCACACAACGCTGTAAGAGCATGAATGATTTGACGTACGATCGCCGACAGCAACAGCTGCTGGACGACACGGTGCAGTAGACTGGTCTGATACATTTAGTGCTTTCATAAAACAGGAACTACGTAAAAAATGAACGAAAGTATTCACATTTTATTAATGTATACGCCATGTAATTTTGCTTCATTTTGCTGCACGTTAAAAATTCGTTCTTTCCTCCTTTTCGCTCTTGTTAAAGTAGCAAATGGGTCATATCATTTTGCCGGATCCTGTACTAAACGAACAAGTAGTATCTGCGGAACATGGAAGCTCGAAAAAAGCTGGTTACTGGTCTTCAAGTCCTTAAAAGTTACATGCCACAAAAAATTATTGAATTCACTTTGATATTACCATGAATTTCAACATGATAGGGTGATCGAAATCAAATTGTCTTCATGAGAATCAAATTATGACTTCAGACTGAATTGAGGTCTAGGCACTGACGCGTGAAATCTAATTATGACTTCAGACTGAATTCATCTAGCGACTTAATATGATATTGAGGTCTAGGCACTGACGCGTGAAGCCAGTACACTGACGCATGCTTCGAGTCCAGTAATTCATCGAACTATGAATATGCCCCTAAACTTCCCCAGGTTACTATGAATATATCATTGGTCACTCGAAATAAACGCGATATGGTTGCGCCTAATTCGATCGATTCTAGAGTACGCTGTCAATTGAATTTCACTTCGGTACAAATAAGAACGTACTGACCATCACCACATCATATTGCGCATACTTTAATCAGTACAAAGTGAAGTCTTTCGACGGCTGTCAGTCAAATACTCCGTTGAACCACTGGTCGCTGAGCATGGTGATTGTAATACTATTCCACCGGCACCCAGGATCTTGACTAATTACACAATTGCTTGACTAACTGCCTCTGAGAAAAATATCACCAACTTGTGAATGAGCTTTTTTGGAACATTTCAGAAGCCTACAAGAGGTCATGGAAGCGCCACAATGCGTCAAATTTGAGCACACGTTTTCACATCCGTACCAGTTGACGTCAAAACTCACATCGAATCCTTGGACACTTCACATCGCCTGATGACTTACTCCCGACGTCCAACTCGTCAGGAAATTAACCCATTTTGAGCGACTGAACTAAACATGGCCTTTTCAAAAACTGGGTCGGTTTAGCAGAGCGTTAGTATTTAATCGTCGACTTACGTTTTTCTGACACATTTAAGCGGCACCCAGAATATATAAACCGTGGAAGTCACGAAAAGCGGTGGACTACATATACATGGTTTCAAAAATCTTTAAAATTTGTTAGGTTCCACCGCTAGGATTCTGTTATCCCTTTACCTCATGCACAGAATGCCGAGCACTCAATTTAATTTTTTTACCTGTACATGAGCCCCCTAGAATCATACGGTATCAAGCAACGAGTAATGTATGTATGTACAGTCATCCCTAAACCTTCCTCTGTCTGGAGAGCAAGTAGGAGGTACATAAAGATAGTCGTAAAATGATTGAAAATCAATGCGATTCAAAGTGCTTTTCACCTCTACGCTTCACTGCTTGGATCTTGAAACTTTAAAGCCGTTTTCTGAGGTTTTTAAGAAGCGGAGCTTGGTATGATATGTTACTAGAGGGCTCACATTTGGGTTTGTTTTACTCTACATGTAGCATTAATGTCTCCAGAGAAATTATACGCAAAATGAAAAACTGTCAGTGATCTAGAACCTAAATTGGGCAGCAAAGGGTTGACACTCGTCTGCCGCGGCTGCCTCCGAGCCCACAGCCACCTCGCAGAACGCACTTGTGAACTGCCCGCCCTGCAGCACCAGAGCATTGAAGTGGTCCTGGCGTACGTGACCAGCAACAGGTGCACTCATTGTATAACGTTGGCGAGATCCATTTTGCTGGTATATTCAAATGATGCTAGTTTTAAACGCTTGCCAACTGGAACCACTGCGAACATTTTCATGATAAAATGATGTACAACTTAACTCGACACCGAACCGCTAACTTTTTGAACGGTAAAGAACAACAATTGTCACGTAATTCGGACAGAAGGATTACATTATGTTAGGGACTTGTATCACAATACAATGGGCAGTTAAGGGTTGAGTAAGCATTACATGAAACTACATGGACTCGATGAATCAAGATGAAAAGACGTCTATCAAAGATATCACAGAAAATTATCGATTCTTAGTTTGGATTCCAGAAGAAAAAATTATTTTGGCATTCCAGTTAGTGAGGTAAACCAAGCTACAAGCCACGACTATATACTGAACTACCTAAATTTTAAAGGTGGACGTACTGTAAAGATGAGGCTAAAAAATTTGATGTGGGTTGCAGGAGCGACACGTATAGGAAGAGGCAGACAGGACGCCCATTCAGACAATTTAAAGCACACTTTTTCTCCCTGAAACGTTTTGAGAAAAAGGGTTAAGTAAGAATAATCATTTTCCATATGGGACAATGATTTTCAGGCGCACCAGTTTTAGCAGTTGTGTCAAAAGATGACCTGATATTTAGTCATAGTTCTTACAGACCAGTGGGAATTTTTCATCATACTTTAGGGTATACAAAGACAAAAGAACGACTTCTTAGCTACGAGTTTTAATGAAATCACAAGTTTCTTTATACCCCGTGAATGATGAATCTTGTAAAAATTCCAAGTTTGTAAAAAGTACGCAGAGCAAGTACTACATTGCTTCTCTTTCATTTACACTTCCCTCATAAAGGGTAAATAATTGATGGCCTAACTACCGACTTTGAGGTAACCCTTTACATATCTTCAGCACAATATCTGTAAGCATCTTCTTCAATGGCCACTTTACTACTTTGTTTGGAAAAGTATTCTTGCTCAAAACCATTAGATCTGTCAACTCCATCCCATCGATACCCGGGCCTAATATTGAACCTGTTGGCTGGGAAGGGTCCTTGATACACCGGGCGCTTAGGCTTGTTGCCATCTTGTCTTTCCTTCTTCTTTGTGAGGTACTCAAGCATGGGATCTTCAGCTAGCATTTTGGATTTGAACATGTCGTTCAAGTCTTGATCCTTCGCTGACCTTGCAAAGCTTTTGGTCATCTCGTGCTGGATGTCGGCGAGTCTGTTTTGCCTCAGCTCAACTTGAGCAATGCCTTTGTTCCAGAGTTTATGCTTCTCTTCCGCAGCGCGCTGCAAGCTTTCCTCCCTGTGCTTTCGCGCCACCTCCTCTGCACTATCTTTTTTCAGCTTGCCGCGTTTCCGAGCCAAAAGATACTCCGCGGTGGTGAGCTTTTTCTCCGGCCGTATTTCATCAATGGTCTTTCGTGGAGGGGACTCGTCTGAATCATCGGCTCTACGTCGAGAAGAATTGAACGACTTTGATTTACGAGGGGGAGATTCGTCTGAATCTACTCGTGCCCTCCTAGGGGGTGATTCATCCGAATCAAGTCTGCCCTTTCTAGGTGGACTAGCATCTGAATCTAGCCTGGAGTCCCTAGGAGGTGATTCATCAGAATCCAGCCGTTGCCTTCTGTGTGGAGATTCGTCGGAATCATATCGTTTTCTTTTTGGTGAACGAACACGAATATGCTCGTCTTTTCTCTGAGGTCTACTCGACTCAGTAGTATTTCTGTAGGCTGGTTCCCTCTCGGGTGATTCATCAGAATCTAATCTTTGTCTTCTGGGCGGTGATGCAGTCGCTGTGACAGACTTGATTGCACTGCCAGATTTTTCCTTTGGTGGGGAGTCATCTGAGTCAGAATCATACCTTCTAATCCGAGAGCCAGAGTCACCAGAGCCATTATTCAGTGCGTTGTCGGCCACATCCTCCACTGTCTTCTTCCACTTAGCACCGAGAGCTTTCTGTTCTTCCTTGAACTTGGTCTTGGCGCAATCGTAGGTTACCTCGGCGATAGTAGGAGCGTCATCGTCGTCGGCGTAGCCATAGGCGATGTTGTGCAGACTACCAGCGTCCTCGTCCACTATCTGCAGGCTGAATAAACCGAGATTAGTTTATGGCCTCGTGCGAGTTGTTAGTCAAAGCACATCCTGACAACAGCTGTTGTGGAATGTTAAGCTTAAATGAAAGAATGGAACTAAGAGAAGGAAACTCTGAAAATGTGAACAACGGTGGAAGGATAGCATTTACGGGATGTTTCGTAGACAGAATTCACTCCATGATACATGAATTTTATTGTGTGCTCATAGCTAAAATAATGGGACAGGAAAAATAAAGTTTACGTAAACTGAAAACTTTATTTATAACAGACTCACAGACAGAATTAGAGGTTCCTGCAGTCAAAGACTACTGCAGGTGACTACTGCAGTCAAAGTGCCCGTATAAAATAAAAGTTAAACTTACTCTAGTTCAGCCAGACTGAAAAACTATCATGAAGTAGTTCAAAGTGTTCATAATCAACACTAGAAAACCTTTTTAATCTTTGATAGATAAGAATATGGACATCCAAATCATAAATAACCATTAAATTGGCAAAGAAACTAAAAGAAATGTTGGTGGCAAATGTAAATGCTCATAAACTTAAGATTATTTGAAGTAGGCACACTCTCCAATCATCACACTTACAGCATGATCACAGACGGTACACATGGGAGTTAACACGTTGAGTAACTTTTTAAATAGGTATGCAACATATATTGAAGTAAATAGGGGTTATTGTTACTTTAACCTGTAGTATTTATGTTGCCTCTCACAAAGAAATGAGGATATGTTCCTACTAGATATCCACTAGTCGAATAAATGAAGTATATACTACTGTTGCTTCTTAAGAAGAAATGAGGACATATTCCAACTGAATATCTACCACATTCAAATGAAATGAAGTACTTATGTTGCATCTCAAGAAGAAATGAAGACATGTTCCAGCTGAAAACCCACCACAGTCAAATGAACTAAATACCTTGATTGAAAATTTTTTGGAGTGATGATGCAATATTATTCTATGAATATTGTTTGGGACCTTTTGAGATGCAAAATGATATTTGGGGTTTCAAAACACAACACACTAGAAGCTTACTCTAAGAAATATTTAAATTTTTGTGGTACTAATTCAGTTCAAAATGCGCTACCATCAATGAAGTATGCAAATAAAATCATTGATCTAGAAACAAAAATGTGATATATTGATTAAAACCCATCTAGATAGCCACTTTGCACAAAGCTGATTACCTCCACAAGGGAGAGTTGGCAAGAGAAGGACTTGCAACAAACAAATGAAACTAAGCCCACTGCACTGTAGGTTCCCTGGATCATGCTATACACTCATCCCACACATTACACACTCATGCCACACACTACACACTCATCCCACACACTACACACTCATCCCACACACTACACACTCATCTCACACACTACACACTCAAGAATTATTGCCACAGTTAGCCAAGCACACTTGATGTATGGTACAAAATAGAAAAGCACAAATGAGCACACAATGTTGATCAAGAGTAAGCTGTTAAGAAATATATGCTAGCAACTGAAACACACTAGTCAACATTAAAGATCTTTTAACAGACTTGTGAATTTTGTTTTTGAACATGAATTCAGTTAATAGTAGAGCTCCTCAAACACTCACTGATTAACTGCAGATCTTTCCTTCTTCTTTCTCTTCTTCTTCTTTTTTTGATTTTCCCCTCCTGATAAATATTTTTTCAGATATTCTTTTTGATTGATGGAAGTCATATTTTCTGAAAAGAAAATGGAAATATCTTTAGCATCAATAAAAGTAAACATTCTGTATAATAATCCCTTGCCTTTGATCACAATCACATAGTGTTCACTAACAATTCACATTTAGATTTGGGGAAAAGCTCAAGTCACGTATCGTCACGCAAAAGCTACTCGGGACACCTAGGTAACTTAGGACAACCCAGAAGAGCATCCCACACTGCACATTGAACACTGTAGTGTCCAAAGTATGTGGAATTTCTAATATCTAAAATTTGGGCTATTAAATTCAGTATTTGTGCCTAATATCTGGTTTACAAAACATTTAAATTGACTCACCGAAACACTAAAAAATTTTTTCACCTATTACTGGTGGACCTGGACCATGACAGAATTCATTTTCCTGTGAGCCGATCATGCTTCCAATATCCTTGTAAATATAAGTGCAGAAATACTGATTGCTTTTCAGGAGTAAGTCCCTAATTTACCTCACGCTGACTGCCCTTACTACCTTCCTTGAAGACTCTCACTTGAACCCCCTAATCTATGCTTCATTGTCCTTGGATACCTTAAAGATGTTTGGGCCTTCATGCCCTAGCCACATTAGGGTGCTGCCACTTGTGTGCATTCTCATGTCCATGAACTGTTGTATGAGGTCATTTTCCTCTGCTATTTGATGATAGTGAGGCAAGGGAGGCCTATCAGGGACAGTTTGTAGAAAATTATCCAGCTTTCTCTCAAAGACGACCAACAAACCTTTTCAGGTTTTTTGGTAGAGAGTTGAAAAGTCTGAGTCCCATTACAGAGAATGACTGTTCATGTCTAGTTTAAACCCTACTAGCTACTCTAGCATTGAGCATTGGCACGACACACACCTTGCCAAACCAAATGTGCTGTTTTATGCACATTATGTTCTCATTTTTACAGTTTTGACTATACCATGAATCATTTTCCATGTGTAAATTACTATTTATAATCCAGGTAATTTACTATTTTTTTAGTTCAATCTAAGTTCATTCATTTTGACTTCATTTCAAATTCCTTTAATTCATTTCAATTTGTGGAAAGCTGACAGTTCCATCATCACTAGGTAAGTATCACAGATACTCATATTTACTTAAGCAAGTTTCACACAAGTATTTACAAGGAAATGTTTCTTGAAAGGTATGTATTTTTACATATTATATACATTATCATTTACAATATATACAAGAGTCAGTTAGACATTATATACATCACTATATTTACACCAAGTTAGTCTAAGTCTAATATACTATTTTGATAAAATTCTGTTATACCTAGTCTCTGCTACACAAACACAATTCAACCATAATTATAAATCTATCAATTTCTTATCACATTAGAACATTGTTACTACAACGGTGGCTCAGCTGTTTATTCTTTACAGAGGCAAATGTTTTAGCAGTATCAATAGCTACAACTAGGTACTGTTTTATTCTCTATTTTTTGACTGTTAAGCACACAATATTTATACAACAATGTATTAACCCCTACTTTCCTTCCTCTAGTGGACAGAGTTGGGAAATCCTTCATCCTATGGATGAAGTTCATCACACATGACTTTACTATTTCTTGCTATAAGCATAGTTCTGCATTTCTTCCTAGAATTACAATGCACTACCCAGCAGACAATGATATTCAAGTTCCTGATTATTGCTTATCACCAATTTCACTCGCGACTTCGTTCCACCAGTCTACCGAATTCGACTCAGAGCACAAAAAGGTCTCTCGAAACTAATTACTCCCACAGATCACTTGCATATGTAATTGATCTGTGGTCCTCAATCCCACAGTTCATTTATGTTCTGTGCCAGTCGCACAGTCACCACTACAGCGGCCGAAAAACTTGTAACGTAATCTTTGTTTACAAACACTGCGTCCGGGTTCGAATGGTGGAAAATTAGCATCACAGATCACATACATTGTAATTGATCTGTGATTAGCATCAATTCTACGGTAGTCTTTACTGAACTCATCCAATGAGGCTTTGGGCTTTTCTGTAGCCAGTCGTGTAACTTCCGTGTATACCGTTGGGCCTATTTTTTCGGCATGTTGTCAATCAGGGGATTTTGGAGTGAACGTCCATAACTATTTGCAATTTTCAGTCAGAACATATTGAGGTGCGAGTAAATAACATAAATAGAGAACTTTTCAGGAAGTCATATTTACATTTGTATTCTAAGTCAACGAAATCGCTATACACTGCCCTGGTCAGACGACGTATCGAATTTTACAATAGTTCTCATGCTTCTTGGGTTCCATGGCGTACTGGTTAGCGTGATGACCTCGCAGCCGGGAGAATCAGGGTTCGAATCTCGGCTCAAGCGAGGCATTTCACGTAACCATAGAGTACTTCCCTTGGAAAAGGAAGCTTAAACCATACATTCCTCACTCACCACGCTAGTAGTTATAAGGCATCGATAACCCAACGGCAAACGTGCTGGAATTTATAACGGTTCTTTCTTTCCTGGGAAAGGATAAGCAGCTACTGGAGAGCGAGCAGTGGGATGTAAGTATAGTATCCTTCCTCGCAGATTTTTTTGTATGAAGAAAAACTCGAAAATTTAAAACTTACAGGGCTTGCGTATAGGCGAGTGAGAGGTAATCAAATAGAGATCTACGAGTTCATACACGACCTCCATGTACTTATCATGACATGAATAATATCTTCACAGCGGAGAATAGAAAGAATGTTAAGTGTCATAAGTTTATATAGTTTATATTGCAGAAGTTTCAAAATCCCGCCAAGCAAAGGAAAATGTTCTCTCAAAGAATGGCGGTAAGATAGAATCAGTTGCCAAACTATCATTTCTAAACAGCTTAAAAAATAGACTAGAAAAACGTGTGTACATTATGGTACAGTTTGATTGAAAACTTCCACCGAACTGTACACGCTCAGGACTGTAGTCCTCTGGAGGGAGGAAAGTATGGGGCGAGTCCCGTCGGAGGACCAGCCCGTCCACCGAACAAGAACCTTTATTCATTCCAACACGTTTTACCGTTGGGTTTTAAATGCCTTACAACTACTGGTGTGGGGGGGATGTGAGGAATGTGTGGTTTAAACTTCCTTTTCCAAGGGAAGTACTCCGCAGTCGCGTGAAAAGCCCCATTGTGCCGAGGCTCGAACCCTCGTCCTTTGGGCTGCGAGGCCATCACGCTCACCACTAGACCATGGAGCCCACTAGTGAGGACCACACAACGTTGACTTCCAAACAGCAGACGCGGCGACGGGCCTGGTGGCCGAATTTGTCTGCACAGTTTCATGCAATGCAATGCTGACATAAGTATTTTCATCCGGTATTTCGGCGAACTCCTTGCCGAGTCTAGCTACGAAATCTAACTTCTCTCATTTATTACGCGCGATACGACCGATAGTTTTCGCGGTTTTGTACCGGATTGCAACTTACGTAGGACTGTAGAATTTCTCGTAATAAGTGTTAATGTCGTGGTTGTTTGCTTGAACAAAATTAAGTCACAGGCTTGCCGTTAGCGAAGTCTCATTAACTCCACGTAAACAACCACACCTAGTGTTCGATAGTGCAGTAAGGCACGATGGTTGCGTTTTCGGTAGCAAGCAAGTTAAGTGAATTTTGAGTTAATTAGACATTTCTTCGGTGTTATTCCTGTCCTGTGGCGTTTGTTTGCTTCCTCTCTGAGGTGCACAGAGGTCGTTGTGCAGAGACATGCAGCCGGACCTGAGTTGAGAGTAATACAAAGGGGTCGAGAACAGCACGCATTTAGTAAATAGTAAGCTAAGTGAGAGAAGGTAAGGTAAATAATATTCACTGCAATGCCCATTTATTACTGATCTGTCTTAGCACTAGCGTTAACAATCATTGCGAACTTGCCACACGTATATACAGGCCCACCACTCGCAACCATGACAACATGACCGAGTTACCGACTAGCAGAGCAAAAACATCTGCTTTATTGCCCGTGGTAAACATGGTATCTGGCATACATGGTAAATAAGCAGGTCTCCTTTATTGCAATACACAAGGTAGGTTTAAAGTACGCCGAAAATCTAATGAAATATACTTAGCACCAAACGTGCTCATACAACAACATTAATTTGAGAGTGCTGTGTACCGACAATTATGATGGAAAAGAATCCACTATGTAGAATATACGAAGACACGTTCCAATATTTTAAGGTTCTTAACGTACAATAATCATTATTGATCTAATATCTGTGATCGAACACACCGCAGCATTCTACAGCCACTAAGCAAGCGCTTCACTGCCAAACATGTTCAGGGAAGGCCGTCCAGGGTATAACTTAATTAGCTTCTCGGTCATTACGACATAAAATATACATTATGACTGGAATATGGGAGTATAGGAAACTAATAAAATCTAAGAAAAAATATCTCGCCTAATAATAATGCCAGTTTGCATCGACAACAGAAGTTTGATTTACAAAAAAGCGAACGTATATCCTGACGGCTGTACATATTTAAGGTAGTATCCATTATGGTGAGAATTGGTATTTTTCAGTCGTTATAACAGACATGAAAACCAGTGCCAACTCAATACGGTTTTGTACTACGCACGGTGAAAATGGTTTTGCTTTAAGGTAAACAAAGAACATTGCGAAACAAAGCATACACTTAAAGAATATCGCGAAACAGACTTCGCACCCACACTATCGCTATACGGTCATTTTTACTAATGACACCGTTGGCCTTTTAAAAAAACACTGCAGAATGAAACACACCGGTTTTCATAGGTAATATGAACACAGTAGTGCGGTAAATAGTTTTCGTAAAGCACAGGGAAGGAAAAAATGTGAAACGTTAAAACAATCGAAAAAACACAGTGCCTCTGAACCTAAGGTTGAGAAGGGAACACTTCGGAAACGAAATAAAGCCTCGGCAAAAATAAGTCACAAAATGGGCCAAAATTTAACGGGATTGTGCAGAAATTGACTGGAGCTGCTGAGGTGAAACAAACTGCCTTAGAGAAGCAACGAGTCCGTCTCTTGTTGGACGCACAGCGAGTTGAGGAGCTCAACGGAATGGCGTCACACGGTGTTGTATCGCGCGACCGGCCGTGCGGCTCTTTAGCAATGAACAAAAACTCTGAAACCAACACTAAATTTAATTCTACATAGATTTAGTACATTTCTTGAACATAGAGGTGCACCCATTTCAATGCCTTAACGAAGATAACTTTCTAAGAGATTAGTCACACTGCGACTTGCATTACCACAATGAGGAAACATTTTAATTTCACTTTATTAAGTATGAAGTATTTAAAATGTAAACTCATGAAGATTTCCGAGATTCGTGAACGTGATCCAAGCAAAGCATTCACGAAATAATGCTGACTTGAAACAAGACCACCTATTAGTTCCAAATACGACTAGGAGTCAAAATAAACTCCATTGAATATGAATACTAACTATAAAACATAAGTAAAAACGAATGCAACCTTATGCGCACCCAAATTTATATTTTATTTTTTCAATTTTTGGAATCACTTAAACGAAAATTTTTCCGGTCAAACACAACCTTCGAAACACAATTAAGGCGAAATCACAGCGGAGCATGAGAGCCCTCGGTCACTCCATACTCGTAGAGGGAGTCGACAGACCAGCGAAGTTCGGAGTATAAAACTTTCGAGGTACGGCCTTCCTTCATGGTGCAGTGGCAGTGGAGTGAACACAAACCTAGAAGAACATCGCACTCGAATCTTTCAGCAGAGTATTGGCAAATATGAAAGCTCAGTTCTTTGACTGAAGAATGTATTCTGCTCTTGTACAGTAAATGCAAAATGTGTGCATTTCACAAGCAAAAAATAATGCATTTCTTCATTTAAATAAAACTGACGATTTGAGTTCAAATTTTTAAAACGTGAGAAACTAATCCACAAAGTGGAAGGTTGACAACTCGCGGTCAAGTATACATGAAGCCTACGCCCAAATGTAATGTTAAATTTGAGCAAGAACCAAAAAACTGTAAAAATACAAGTTTGGTGTTCACAATATATTTCTCTCATATAAGTAGCCCAAGTCTGCGTATAAATTTGACTTGGGAGTTTCAACACCACAGTACATGGACGAATCACCTCAATAATCGCAGAGACAAGGTGGCAGGGGAGAAAAATCTTCTGAATTCTAGTGAGAGGATACCACTAATACATAGAAGCACCTATGCGAGAGATCTGTTGCACGATGCACTGGCAAACACAAGCAGAGGAGAAAAGAACAAATATAAATAAAGTCTATGAACCCCAAAAACTAGAGCAAACCCTCACTTCCATAATTGAAAGCCTAGTCAAGACCATTTAATTCCAGAGCGGTAAGAGCGGTGGTGATCGTTTACAAGTGCTCCAGAAAGACTTGGACACAATCAGCGCAGAGCGGTAAGAGCGGTGGTGATCTTTTACAAGTGCTCCAGAAAGACTTGGACACAATCAGCGGGACAAAACTACAGAAATCAACCCCATATTATAACATAAAAATGTATATTTTCTAGTAACCATTAAAATATTCAGGTGGCTAAATATACGACACATACATAAGGTTCTCTTATTCTTCTCTCAGATGAAAAAGACATGAAATAATTGAAATTAAGGATGACAAAACTCGTACTCGTGTGATTTATACTCGTACATCGAAAATATTGAACTACAAATAACTACTAATGCTTACCATTGGTAAATGATCATCAAGTATGACTGTTGACAGAATATTTAATACTTAAACTGCGACCGGGAGAGCCCCCAACAACAACTATACTACTGGACCAGTTAAGTCTCAACACAAGAAATAATTACTGAAGCTTATAGGCAATAAGAAATCAGCGAGTTTTCACAAGGAACAAGCATAAAATAAAATGAACTTCTGTTACGGATTTATCAACAGCCCAAGACTGTCAACAGTAGCTGACACAATCTCTCCTATCAGATAGTAACGCAAATTAAAATTAACCTTAATACCTAATGAACAGCCTCTCGTAGTGAAACACATAAATCATGATTGTTCAGGAGAACACCATTTCCCTTGCTCCATGCAACACACAAGCAGAACACGACTAGCGCCTCACAATCACTCTCATAAAATCATCCAACGGAATTTATAACCTAGTGCAAAATTCGGACGATTCGTAATAAAACTCAAAACCTAACGGGAAAATTAGCACAGCCTCTACGTGAGCACGAATGAACAGATATGTTACAATAATAAGCCTTCTCACTTACCGTAAAGACTAGTTCATCAATTTGAACACAGTATCGAAGAGTGAAACTCGGAAACCAAGCAAAAATGGTCACTGATCAGCAGAAGTGGAGTACATAAATAGAAGAGAAGCACTGCACACTCAAAGCACGTTTGAATGCTGCAAGTACTATTCGTACACTAGGAAAGAATAATGCTCATAATAACTACCATGTAATACTGTAGTCACGCCTTGCTGATCCCAGCGTCTGCCGTTCGTCACACTCAATCAAAGCGTTTAACTATTGAATATTTTACTATAATGACAGTATATGACGTCATCATTTACACTGACTTCAACTTCTCGAGCGGGAAAATAGAAACTGAATGGTTCAAATTGAACAAGAGTGTGTAGCGGAAACGGAGAAGGTCAGCAACTGTAAAATGAAACGCGGAAATGAGATGAAGAGCAGCTAACCCGTAAGTTCGGTCGCTTGTGATGCCGTATGGGCCACTCGAGAATTGAATCAGGACACGCAGAATTATTTCAGGGCGTAGATATTTTGCTGGATAAACAGTCTAAGGCTTCAAAAGTCGCAATGCATAGAAGAAAATCCATATGGAATCGAGAATCTCAGTAACTCGACATGTTTTGTACGAGATATCAAGAAGCTAGGAGAGAGATGAGGTCGGATTCAGGGGGCCGGCGTTTCCACCAAGAGGAACGCCAGATTCATCTCAAAAATACGAGGCGGAAATAAAGTTTCCAGCAGCGTCCGACAGCTGGCCCCTATCCCGGCAGTACCAGCAGCCATGAAGCGCCGTGAGTTGAAGAGCAAGCAAGGCTGTAGTGAGAAGTAAACACTAATTCCTGTTTTGAGAACCTCAACAGAGAAAAACTAATTGGAGGAAAAGAAGTAATGATACAATGCAGGAATGAAACGGAAATGCTACAAGAAAATGATGCAGTTGAAGTGCAGAAAGAACATGAATCAAAGCCGCAGGAATGGAACGGAGCAGCGCTATGAAAGGAAAATGAAGCAGTATTGCAGGAGTAAAATGAATCAGAATTGCATGATGAATTGAAACAGAGAATCGCAGGAAGAAATTGAAGCAGAGTATGAAGAAGAAACAAAGCTCAGAATCTGTAAGAGACATGCAAGATTCTGCACGGCGGTTAGAGGAGATGTGAGTGCTGGGAGAGGAGATGAGCAGCAGTGGCAGCAGCAGTGCGCACGGTCACCTCGGGGTCCTTCATGAGGAGCACCAGTCCTGTGGCCACGCCTGACGCGCCCTCAGCCCCGCCCCACCGCACCACCTCACCTGCACACACGCAACACACACATGGGTTCCACATCCACTGCCCTAACTGCCTCAATAACAATAGATCTATTGTTACTAGATCCATTCACTCAGGATACGATATCAAGTATCTTATCTACGACAGAGCCGCATGTCAGCACGGCTGGATCAGATGAATGGTAAATTTGTCCTAGATAAATCTTCTGTCACCCTTTAATAAAAATAAAGAATTGAAATTACGCTTATAGTAAGTAATATTCTCATATAATTCTAAGAAGAAACTAACCAACTAACCAGGCAAGGAGGCAGCAATAAATTGTGTTTGGTAATAAAAGCAAACTTTGGAGAGCGTCCAACGGAACCAGGCAGGGTTCCTACCTGTGAGGTATGCTGAGGCTGTTACATCATTGGTGGAAGTTACTTGTGAGCTCCATATGATGGATGCTGGGCATCCCTGACTCAAGTAATTATGATACCCGTGATGTGTGATTTTGGTTTGTTTCTTTTGAAATCGAATCCTTTCCATAAAAAACAACAACCGATGTGATAAAAAGCATTTACGTGACACTCAGACCAGTCTGGTTAAGTATAATCATCATCAGTGAACGTCATCTGCGAAAAATATACGAAAAAAAACACGTAGTGGAAATTAACGTTTAGTGGTACGACTTAAGCACGACAATTTTTTCCCAAATATCCCAAGCTTTCGGTATGGATTTGGTCGAATTGTCACCAGGGGGCGCAAATTGCATAGGAGTATTCAAAGACGAGTCCCAATTTTTGAAGAACACTAGAGCAATAAGGAAGAAAAGAGGTGCCACGTCCCAAGTTGGAACACTCGAAATACCAGTAAGGTGCGCAGAGGCGGCGCGCAGCTCGGGCTGTCGGCTGTGGTAGTAGGAGCTCGCGGCGGCCAGCGTCAGGCTCAGCTGGTCCCCCAGCCACACCACCTGCAGGGGCGCACGCCACAGCAAGCGTTCTCTTACCACGAGTAATTAATTAACTTTTCGTACGCTGATCCAGTTGTCCCCCGCATAGAACGCTAGGCCGGTTCCAGCAAACAACCGACTTATCTCGTTACTTGCTTTTTATAACGTTCTATTGGCTCCTTATGACGTAAAATAATTTTGGGAAAATTTGATGGTAGTTTCAATTAATACAGCTCTTCTATTCAGGAAACGACTGTAAAATCTATTGAAACGACAAATAAATAATTAGACTCAGGAGAGACTCCCTTAAGGACAAAAAAGCTACCAGGCTTTTACGGCAACCCACACTGTACAGAGAAATGAGAGGATTCATAACTTGAAATACGATGTAGTGTAAAAATGTTATGCCAGAAGCGAATCAGGGCAGGGGCACCGGCGGTTAGGGCAAGCGTGACTCTGACAGCGACAAAAGTTGATAACAATTACAATTTTTCAAGGTTCGACTATGGATGTTACTCAAAGCAATGGGGGAAAACTGATGAACGCGAGTTAAGCGCGAGTTATTCAATGGACAGCTCAATCATTGATCTCGAAAGAAATTTTTTCTGCAAAGTTTCTAATCAAAGTTTGTAGAAGCAACTCGTTTTGACTTTATAAATTAGCTATCGAGCCCATCTTGCTTCCCATTTCAAAAGAAGCAGTACACTACAAACTCGAGTTGGTACAATTCAGCAGACAGAGACACGGAGACAGACAGACAGACACACAAAGAGACAGACAGACACACAAAGAGANCTCCTGTAGTCGAGGGAGGCGGAGGGGCTGAGGCGCGTCTGCAGCAGCTGTTGCAGCTCCACGCAGCTCACGCGGTGGCTCAGTGACAGCAGCGCGCTCTTGCACATCTGGCACACACACCACGGTCATGTTCGTTAGGCTCATGTCCACTTTCATGTAGCCACACAGCCTAGGCAACTGGTAACTTACACACCTGGCACACACATCACACACCACGGTCATGTTCGTGAGGCTCATGTCCACTTTCATGTAGCCCACACAGCCTAGGCAACTGGTAACTTACACACCTGGCACACCCACGCACATGACGTTAACAGTCGTGCAAATAAAATTTAACTTTCATGTAGT
>VOMN01083394.1:0-63204 GCA_014899125.1 Orchestia grillus | reverse complement strand
GAAATTATGTTTTCCCGTATTATGTATCTTCTCGATACGTTAGCAGGCCTCTAAAGTGTTTTAAATTTGAAGAATGTTAATCAAGCAATTGTTAAACCATCATTCGGCAAAGATGAATCGCTTTCATCTCCATACGTGAATACAGGGTACTGCATGAGATGAATGTGATAATCAAAAACCAGTACGAAAAGATCCCCCGCGCTTCTGTGCTGTTCAGGCATGGAAGTTTTATGTATAATTAACTGTTTTCCTCGTGAAGGAAGGACTTTTCAAAACATTCTAGTACGAGAAATTAAATTAGTACGACTAGTGAGCAACGTGCGTTGGTTACAGCACTCTTTGACTATTTAAAATTAAAAATTACATCATTCTTCATTACCATTGGAAAAACATGAACGGAATGCTTCTACCGACGTGAAAACGGTGAGACGTGGATTTTGGTATGAAGCAAGCCTCCAAACACACTCCTTTGATTTCAGGTTTATTTTCGCAAACTTATCATTTGGTCAAGAAACCATGCCATTACTAGAGACGTGATCCAAAATACAGCGAATCGGAGTCATCTGACGCATTCCGCATAACATAACCACGAAACTTGGGACGCCGAAACTTTTCTTCCGCCCACTTGTAATGACTCGAAAACACGAGTCACCAACCCCAGTCTGAGCCTAGTTCGCCGCAATTTTGAGCCCTGGTCATCTGAAATAGAATCAACGGTGCGAATTGTCCACGACAATTCTGCGCATAGTCACCTCATATTTCCGTCGGCAAATATCCTTCTGTTTTTGGGGCAATTTTAGCGGAGAATCCACGACTCCAATTGTTTTCGCGGGCTGAGTTTCACGGTGAATGTGTCCCGTTGGGTTACGACCGTGGCATAATTCGGTAATGTGGGAGTCCGTCTCATCACTCCACATTGTGACGACCTTCTCAGTTTTCTCCCTTTCGAAAGCTGGGTTTTGATGGAGCAAAGCTCTAGTGTGCGCTGCACGAGTATCAGGTAAATCAATCATCCGCAACCTGAGACCAGGTACATCTTAGTGTGAGCTTTTCGAGAAATAACTGCATTTAATGCTCACGAATGAGAACTGTTTTTTTCTTCTGTGTGAATCTACGTCTCCAATTAGAGATGAAACGTCTTGAGATACTCGAAAATGGATTTGCAAACAAATTTGTACTACAAATCCACGTTCTAGACCTTGGAATGTTTCAATAGTATTACTGATATGAAAATATTCTGATTGAAATCAAGTGTGATCAACTAACATGTCATCAAGTCACAATAACCTGCACTGACACACCTTCTTTTACGATTCTTGTCACACGACACGAAACTGCACGCGACACGAAACATTACTGTACGAAACATTACGGTACGAAACTTTACGATACGAAACTTTACGATACGAATCTTTACGATACGAATCTTTACGATACGAATCTTTACGATACGAAACTTTACGATACGAAACTNTATGAAACTTTATGATGCGAAACTTAACGATACGAAACTTGGCCCGACACCTCACGATTCAGTCATTAGACCCAGGTTACCTTCAGCCGCTTTACTCTCTTTACAAAAAAGAATATTTCAACCGTCTCAATAGAGGCTAACAAAGACTTATTCTTCTCCAAAAACTGGCTCGCTTTACCTGTTGGTAAAGTCTCCGAAGCAATATTTGTCCCGCTGTATCTGAAGGCATTGATCTCCTTCTTTGATAGGAACAGTTGTTTTTACGGCACTAGTTGTAAACAAATTTTCTCGTAGACAACCGATGGCTACAACTGAATTGACAACTAATGTTTTACCATCGGTTGTCTACGTACACTTCAAACAATGTCAAGAAACGCTAAAGTTTTTAAACTTATTCTACAGATTGATCCTCAGTAAGCCAACCACTCTAAGATAACCTAAATCCTTCAACAGAAGTCCGAGGAATTAGATTAAAGTTGGATGCTGGTAGCAACTTATAAGTTTCACCAGAGATTCGAAAGTGAAAAGACTACTACTTTTCAAACAGACAAAATGAATTTTTTACTTTGACGAATAGTGCACAGTTCCCTAACATTTCCATGAGAGCATCGGCAATAATGTGCTGACGCCACACTACCCCTGACAAGTCTTTACAGGCTCCCACGTAGCCCACGAAAGGGTCTACTATTACATATAATACATACATAAATGATCTCTTTACTTTGAAAATTTATGCTTGTCCAGTGATCTCACAAAAGTGTAAGCAATGCAAGCAAAATTACTTGCACTTCTGTGAGAACATTGGACCAAGCATAATTTCTCGAAGTAAATAGATCATTAATGTCAGGATTATATGCAATAGTACAAAGAAAATCTTCCCAAGTCTTCACTCTGTAGAAAATCTTCACAAGTTTCACGACCCTAATGAAAAAACGACCAATAATTATTTTACCGGTATTAACTACATTTCGACATATTTAAAAAAAATTCGCTCACCGAGCAGAAACGTAAGCGATAGAGTTACCTTCGTTATCCACCGTGTAGCAACCCATGTAAAGTTTCACCATCTTCAATGACGAATGGACAATGTTGTAACCAACAGAACTGATACCGTGGCAAATCTTAACAGCCACCAATCGTTTCAGCAAGGTGTGGGCAATCATGATTCCTACATAACTGATTTATTCGACCACACGGGACAACTGCCATCAACCTCAAGAAGGTGTGAGTAGTAGTGTCACTTGTAACGATCAGCGTTCGACTAGCGTAAGAACTCTTATCAACTCCAGAAGAGTGGGGACAGTAATGCCACCTACGACAGTCGATGTTTGACAAATTGTAAAAACTTCCACCAACTTCACAAAAGCGTGAACAGTAATGTCACCTACAACAGTCAGTGTATGACAAATTGTGAGAACTTCCATCAACTTCACAAAAGCGTGAACAGTAATGTCACCTACAAGAGTCAGCGCATGACAAATCGTGACAACCCTCCCAAAGCCAGCCAGGAACCCTTTTCTATTGCAGCCAGCGCGAGCAGATAGCAAGTGTCGGCGTGGAAGTGTTTGAGGAGCTTGTCCATCTTCATCTTGGGAGCTTTAGTAAAAGCTTCGAATCGATTTGCCGCGGCCTCTTCGAGGGGTCGGTTTTTACCCACTACGTCAGTCAAGAAGAATGAGTTGAGTGTGATTTACTGCCCGTAGTCTGTTCCTCAGGAGATGGGCATGCCTCGCTCGCTCCAGCTCAATGAAGATCTGAACGATCCCTTTTTTGATGCGGCGGCGTCGGCAATGAATATTCAAGTGCTTGAACGAAGCTGAAGGGATGAAGCGGCGACTACAGAGAAATTAAAAGGGACTTTTCAGGTTGGGGACAGGGCACTCAACTTTCACGCAGAAATTTTCTTAAAGCGCGTTCTGCGATACATGAACATTGAGGAGCGAGATGATGTGACTTGTAGAATTTATAAAAAAATTGTTCTAATATAGGGACGATAGACGTAACAAGTGGTTAAAGCGACCTACAAAATTTATAAGGGCTCAAAATAAGAGATATGCAATTTGGTATGTAAATAAATGAACATAATGATATAAACAAGTGGAGGAAGCTCTCATGCTCCAACTATGAAACTAAGGGCATTAGTACATTATGAGCACGCAAGTTGTTTGTACAGTTTTCGAAAACTAATGATACAAACTTTGCGAATAATTATAAAAGGCCCAAAAAGAACTACGTTGTCAAGAATAAGTCATAATCCAAGCATTCATTGTTATCGAAATATCGAAACGTAAAAGTTATTTTCACCGTAATTTTCTCAACAGATGGATTCACCGCTCAGGGCGGACCGCGAACCCGCGAGGCCTTCATATTCCTCATCTCTAAAAAAAATTCTACACTTGGAGGCCACATGAAAAGTTTAATTAATTCATGAAACCCCCGTGAAACAGAAATGGGTCTTGTCGACGCTGCAGAACGCAACATCGCAGCGCATCTTGTTGGTGAGCTGCGCTCACGCATCAGGCGGGCATATCGACTACTTACTGTCGTTCCAATTTCATAATAAAATTCATGAACTCAAATGAGTTTCAATCACCACGATTTTAGCGACTGCCCCATTATAGTTAGGTTGACCCTGCTCAACTTTGAGATACGATATTTCGAATACGATGAAAATTTGGATTTTTAATCATTTAGAAAAGTCATTTATTTGGATTTTTACACTTAGTGTCTCTGTATAAATAGGTTTGAAATCATCCTGTACAAAAGGGCTTCAAAATGTTCGTGGGAAAGTCCGTAAATAATAATTGTTTGATTGAAAAGGCCGACGAATAACTACTGAATCGGTAGCAGATAAACGACACATCTCTGTGGGTTGTGCACACACAATACTTATGAAGAGTTCGGGGCTAAGGTCCTTAGGCTGTTGTGTCCAGATCAGCAACAAACGAGGGCAGACCTTTCATTAGAAATTTTGAACAAGTGAGATGAGAACTCTGAAGCTTTTCTGCAAAGAATTGTGTGAGGATGAAACATGAACATAGCTCCACCAGTATGATTCCGAGGATGAAATCCAATCAGAGCAGACGCTGCCCCGGGTGGTAGTGGACCAGTCAAAGCTAAATCTGAAAGTTCACGAGGAAAAGTCATGGCCACTGTTTTCTGGGATGCAGAGAAAATTTTGCTATTTGACTTCCTCGAGAGCAAGAAGGCAATTACATATGCTCATTCTGATAGCGCTTTGAGAAAACCGACCAAAAAAATCTCGGAAAAATGCACTGGGAAGCTGCATTAACGAGAACTTTTCCACCACGAGAACTGTGTAGCGAGAGAACTGAGAAATAACCAATATTCTGAAAATCCGACTTAGTATAAAAAGTAACAGCGCAAACTAACCCAAAAATACAGCGAGATACCTGTGTCTTAAAACGTGAGTGACAGCCTGCTTGCCTCAGTCAGGAAGTCCTAGTTCGATACCCAGCTAGCGCTCGATACTCCGAGTGGAGTGCTTCGTTTTAGGAGAGGAACATGGATCAGAATATTCCTATAAAAAGGCGGCACACAAGCGTGGCGTGAGTGGTATACACGAACTACGGTACTTCCATGTTATCTAAAAACTTGTGTTTGTAATCTCACTAAGACCCAAGGGACTTTCAAGTGTTTTCAACCCACCCCACATGCCCTGCATCTCTTCTTCTCTAAATGCCTTTGTAATGATCCTCTCTACTCGAGTCTCAACTTTTTCTTTGTTATATACGAACTGTTGGGCAGCTCTGCCTTGGTGGAACCGGCTCGTACTCATCGCATTCTGTTCCCGTGTGGAAGCCACAGAACCCTGATGTTATTCTGGGTTAACGATTCTTGCCTTCGCAGTGATGCCAGCTTGTGAAATGGTGAATAGGAGTGAAATAATGTTGTAGATTTTTGCTAAAATCTATTGGTTCATATATGTGAAAGTTTAGTTTTGTGTTCTGTTTTCATTCATGTTTATCTTTTAATCATAAGTCGAATTTTCATTTATGTTCACCGTTTAATTTTGCGTTCAGTTTTCACTCATGTTTCCTATTTTGGTTTGCGTTGAGCTTTCATTTATGTTCCCCGTTTAATTTTGCGTTGTTTTTATTCGTGTTTCCTATTTTAGTTTACATTGAGTTTTTATTTATGTTTACCGTTTAGTTCTGAGTTCAGTAAGTGGTAATTTGGGCAGAGTTTCATTCTCCTGAGCAAGTTTTGGTTTCAGCCGGACTTATCACCACCCCCACTTTCCTATTCACGACAATGCCCCGCATTCTGCATTGAAAAAACGACAGTTCTTCACGAACTTCAGGGGTTTTTGTTCTGCCAAGTACCTTCAAATCCCAAGATTGACCCTAATTTCAATTCTACTTGAGGCAAAATTTCGAAGAAATACTGCCATTTGTAAAAGAAACATGAAATAAGTATATGCATGTCAGTGTTTCTCAAGTCCTGAACAATGTTTCATAAACAAGAAACGCACGTTATTTTGTATACACTTCAACACGAACCGACCATTTTTTCTGTGGGCTTGGCTTTTACCCTTTTGTTCCCTATCTTCCTCTCAAGTCCAGCTTGAACTAGCTAATTTGCATGAAATGCATTTTGATAGCTGCGAACACACAGCACGCTGTGGCCTGGCACTAGAGATCTGCTTACCACAGAAGAACAGAAACATTTACTCCTGATTTGTTTGTACCAATACTATGGGGATTCTAGCAAGCTAACTCGCTTCTGCTCAATTTGTGTGTTTTATACTCTGAAGGAGTAAAATCGTCAAATCTTTCGATTTTGAAAAACTCGGAACGAGTTTATTCGTCTTCCATTGCTTTTACTCGGAATGAAAAGATAATTCATGAATAACATTCCTCAAGAAAGTAAAAATGAACAATTGAAAGTATAGCATTTTGCTGAAAAAAAGTGACAGAGAAGGATTGAACTTAAGTCTGGACTCAAATTTTATATAAATATTAATTCATCACCAAACTATTTCAATTGTTCAAGTTTACTTCAGAGCAAACGAAGGCAAATTTTATCCAACAACATTTTCCAAGGCGATTCTAAAAGGTAGCGAGTTTCACAGTCCGTATGATTCCTTATAACCTCATTTCATATAACACGCAAGAAAAAGAACACAGCACTTGCATGAAGATAGTTACGACCGCCTGTGCTTACCTGAGTGACGATCCTTTGCCTCATTATTTGGCTTCTTCTTCTCGTATGAGCGAACAAACAACAAATTTTCACGGCATTTATCACCTTTCTTACGCCTGCCAACACCTCCATTCAGAGCCGATTGCTAGAAGGAGGCATCATTGGCACAGATCGTGCACCGAAGGCATGGTTTATGGGCAATTATTACCGACTTAAAGAGCAACGTAATTCTTGCGCCGACCGGCCAATGCTAAAAGAAAAAAATCGGTACGTACGTGCCTCCCTGATAATGTATGTTCCAGCTAATTAAAGCGCACTCTTCGAGCTGCACGAGGATAATTTCGGCTAATCTCTGTGCGTTCGGATGTCAGGTCTACGTCTGAACAGGTTCCCAGTATCGGGGCACGAATCCTTGGAAAAGCTGAGAAATTCTGGGAAGTAAAAATCCCGTAATTTGTCGAGTAACTGGTCTGTGCGATGACGACATCGTCAGGTCACGTTCAGTCAAAACAAGCTAGGAAAATTTCTGCAATTCCGTTTCTTGCTTTGAAGTACAGCATTCCGTCTATATTTAGTCGCCGATTTCTTGAAGAAAAAATCCTACATAAGCGGCGAGCGTTAACCAACGACTGTGATAAATAGCTTCATTATATTGATGGAATACTTATATTCTCAAGACCTTGTACTATTTCTCAAGCACTTCGTTATGCCTTATTAGATCAGCCAGCCTGTCTTCCATTTCACGGAGGGCACACGATGCCCTTCTAACGCTCTGAAACGGTCGCAAGATTTTATTCATTTAGAAATTTCCTGGTTGAGGTCACTCCAATTGAGAACTCCAAAAGAAGCTCTAAGGACAAATTTCCCAACTAGAGAAGCAGTTTGCAGCAATGATTTAGCATTTTTCCATTGATCAAACACTCGTCTTGCTTATTCCATTTCGTTGTCTCTCAGGAACAATCAATTTAATCGGAGTTAAAAAAATTCCCTAATAACATGGGAGGGTCTTCTAGTTTCTACACCGAAATGTCAGTCGCTGTATTAAATTCGACTGTGGTTGAAAAGTTAATGAAAGTATTTTGGTTTTCGTAATATTTTTAGTTCAGCTAAGCACAACTGCGTAAAATTACACATCTTCGTCACTTTCTTGCTGATGTGCTTCAATGCAAGGGGTTTATTACAACAAAGAACTGATTCTGTTATTAATTGGTACCTGTATTAGTGATGGCCTGTATACACCTAATAAACAGGTCCGTTAAATGTGCATAATTTATTTTCGTCCGGTTTTAGTTCTTTTGAGGATTGTAACGTGTGAGTTGGTGCATTGACATGCACAAATAAAGGAATGGTGTGTATTTTGTGGTTAAATTATGCAATACTAATAGAATTCGAACATTGTTCTAAATATCAACAATTACACGCGCTGAAATTGACAATATGCATTTAGCTTTAAGAAATTAAAACGAATAATCTCTCCCGTTAGAGAAGCAACACATATGAACATCAAATTTGACAAAAGCCACTAGTCCATCATCTACGCTCACAATACTGCAGTGAATAAAAAACTCAGGCAAAAGCTTACCGCTTGATATATCTTGACGAACAACTGAGTTGATTAGTGAATTGAAACTGACTTGTTGATTCACTCGCAGCAGCATTAAGCATCAACAAGCACATAAAATTCGTTGCACAGTCTTTGCAGTATTTTCACTGATTCCAAGGAAAAAAACGTTGTCACTCGAATGTGAAATTTTTTGCCGTCCATTTTGGTAATGTATCTCAAATGAAACAATTTAGAGTTATTCTTGAAATGATGAATATTTACTTGTAACCTTATTAGACACAATATAGTATATTTAGATGATATAATAAACATTTACTTTATAATAGCTAAGAACATTCCGGACATCCATTTTCATAGTAAATGTAATGCCCTTCTAAAGTGCAAGGAGTACAAAATGCAACGTCACAATTGGGCCAATTATGGAATATCCACATACACATCTTTTATTGTCAAGATCGATATTTTACCTATGAACTTTTAGTTGCACATGTACAGCACCAATTAAATTTAGACGTTGAAAATTTCATCATGGAGCAAAATTTTGCAAAGATTTCCTCAAAATTTTCTTCAGAGTATACGTGCAGACAGTAATTTCTCAGTACAGTTTGTTCTGCGCATGTGCTTATGAGCGTGCCGACTGCTGAAAAACACACCGGCGGTTCAGAAAACGATGTTCCTAGTGCATCGAACGATCTAATTAGACCCAATATGGTGCGTACCTGCGGTGTTCGTGTGCAGCCTACTACGAAAGTTCGTTATCGCCACCAGCGAACGCATATTTACGATGTTGATCATCATGTCGGAGAAGCCAAATGACCGATAGAATGACCAGTTTTTAAGGATTTCTAGCGCAATGGATGCTGTTCACACTGGCTTGGCGGATCTTGCTGACCTCAGGGGAATATAAGGGGACATCAGGGGAATATAAGGGGACATCAGGGGAATATAAGGGGACATCAGGGGAATATATGGGGACATCAGGGGAATATAAGGGGACATCAGGGGAATATAAGGAGACATCAGGGGAAAATAAAGGGACATCAGGGGAAAATAAGGGGACATCAGGGGAAAATAAAGTTGACATCAGGGGAAAATAAGATTATTTACATTTCTCTACAGCTCGTAACGATGGGTAGATTGAGCATTGTTAGCCTGGAGTGCAACTTTTTGTCCCTAAAGCTATGATGTTTATGAGAGCTTTCTGCTTTGGTTATTTAGAATTACATTTTAAATTAGCTCTACGTAACTCATTGATTTCATCGAGAAGTACTTCGAAGAGTGCACTTTTAAACGAAGTTAAACTGAATCTGATTATGCGAAGCAGTATCAGAAGAAAACCTGTACGAGGCGGCAGTAGTTCAGTCATAACAGAAAATTGAAGGACAATAAAGGAATCTTAAAAAAGTCATACACAACAATTCGCCTGGAAATAAAAGCAAGTGCTTCCTTGCCTAATAAATATTCAGGGCGATTGGAAAAATGATAGTGAAAAAACGAACAAACCTGAAAGTAACGGGTCCGTTTCGCCTATTTGATTATTTGCTGCTGATCGAAAGTAAAACTGGGGCACATCAGGAACATGTGACCCTGTAGTACACAGGGAACAGTTATACGCTTTTAGCACGAGCGAAGAAATTTCGGATAGTATTTCAATATCATTCTTCATAAACCTTTTGCTACATGATTTGTATTGACTGTCGAACAAAAATGGTTCTAAGGTGATGAAAAAGAACTACCTCAATTTTGGAAGCTGTACCAGGCACAAAGGCGCGCGCAAAAAATGGTTTAGTTGCGGTCAATGGTAAGAAACTCGATAACAAGTCGCTCATCATATCCGTTAGTAGAACGATGCATACTGTAACAGATCAGAATAGAATATGGCAATTGGAACGCGTTGAGCGGCTCATTCTTATGTTGCTACCCAATTCTTATGTAGCCAGACAACGAAATAAGCATGTCCTTATTAAATCACATCCTATCGCACCATCGAAACCATGTTCCTCTTCAGACCGAAACCGAAGGCGTAACGTTGACGCAAACAGTAATTACGGTATGCATGCGAGGTGCCGTCATTAAGATGAGGGCATAAATCATATTAGGCCAGTGAACAAAACGTTAATTTTCATGCTCATGTGAGTCTCAATCACACTTCGCTAGGAATGTAACACAGAACATACGCAAGAGGAGTAACAGAAAATAAGGTAGTTCATCAGAATGTTTGGTGGCTAACAAGAGAATCAAAATATTCAGCCGTACGTTTTTAAATTCTGTTAGGAAATTATGAATCTTTCTCCCAATTTAAATGTTTCTTGATAAATTTATAATTGTTGAAATTGCATTGGGGCTTCTTATGTACTCCACCTTTGAGAAAATGTTTTCGTGCAATATGTTAAATAAAATTTCATGCCTATTCATACTAAGCTACTCGACCTCGAATACAGTGCAATAATTGGTGAATTTTTCAAAGAAAATCGTCCTGCAGCTTGTAAATAATTTAAAACATTTGTAGCAATATGACAATGATACAAAAATATCGTTGCTTGACTTTTGGAATAGGAAAATTGAATTCCTGTCTAAAGTAATCCTAGTTGGTCGGCCTGATAATTCTCAGTGGCTTTCAATCAACCTAGCTACTTGAGAAGAGAAAAGTTCTAAATATCTTCTCAAAATAGAGGTTGATATTATTTAAGTTATTATGCATAGTTCTTGTGAATAACGAGAGAAATTTAATGCTGATGCGACATAAATATCCTCAGTGGCAGCTATGTTTCATTTTGCATTTGTCATTGAACGGCTATTTTTCTCTACTACGGTTATTTCACAAGCCATTAAAGAGTAGAGTGAGGTAATTCGACGTGTAAGACTAGGAAGACATAATAAAATGAGAATAGCTGTTTGCTAACACGTTCTCACCCACAACGTCATTTACATATTTTCTCAGCTAATCGTCCTAGACGGTAGAAGTTGTTCAGGTGTTTTTCGGGGGAATCGGAACAGTTACAACATTGTAAAAATAAATTTACAGCTATTTTCTACTACATTATATTCAAATCAAGCTTAGTTACAGATGACGTGAAGAAATTGATCGCATAAACGTGAAGTCTCAGATTCATATTTTTATCTTTACATTTATTTTCTCGATCGAAGATCCGAACTCAACGTATAGTATCACTTGGTGAGGAGTGTGGGGATGATAAAATCAAGGTACGCACTCGTCATTAACAAATACGCATTTCTTTCAAATGCTTTAGTTGACAGTCCTCATTTAAAATGAAATGTCAGTGCACACACACGCACACTATTCAGTTCTGAGCAGATAATCATATTATGTAACAGAAAATTTTTTCATCATGGTACGAGGCCTGTAGTCATTTCGTTTTGTTGAAACCTGACAAAAGATCATTCAATTAGCACAAAAAAATATCATAGGTTGTAGTAGAAGCACAGAGCACACCGATGCAATACTTACATGAGAAAGCTAACATGCGTTTGTGGTCATTGAAAGCGAAGAAAAACTCTGTTCGGCCTGATAACAAAAGGTCGCAACTCAAAGTACAAGTTGGATTGCCTCGTCCTGGGCCATTTAAGGGAATTAGATGCTTACTTTTGATAAGGCAATTCAGTATTTTGGAAAAAGCGATTAAAATGAATATGCACTGTAGGATAAATACTACCTATAATTGCAATAGTATAACAAACGTAATGACCGTTATATTAATAATATAAGAATCAAAATATTCCGTTTAATTTTACCCCACAACCTCTAGATAGCCAATCGCTGCCCTTCAAGAAATTATGCCAGAAAACACACTCGTTTCAAAACTACAGGAACAGAATAGTTTACCCATTTTTCACGATAAAGATAGCTTACAGATAACTCTTTTGTAAATTTAAGCTACTCAACTGCCTTATTTCTCCGTGAGGAATTAATCCGAGTACATCTGGAAATTAATGACGAGTGACTTTCATTGCTGCTTTCTCTTATTTATGGATATTGGATTTTTAAGAAAACTACAAATACATACACACATATGACGGTCATATTGTTTAATGTATTAAATATTTTGGATTTTATTTAAAAAATCCCAATAGCAATGATCACCAAGCCCACGGAGCACCCATCCAACTTATAGCAGTTTTCTGCCATTTTTGACACATTTGATGTTTTGTACACCTAACAGCACAGCGGCCGGCTGTCTTCCTAAAACATTGTATAAGAAGAGCTATCTTTCTAACTGAACTCCGGACCTGATCCGTAAGGTAATATTTCAGGTTGACCAAACAGGTTGAATAAATTGCTTTAAAAACTGTCAAAATACGCAATTTGTTAAATATTTAACCGGCTACAAAAACAAAAGTCTATCACAGGAGCGCACTACGACTGAGCAGCGAACAGGTGCCTAGAAATGGTAGGTATTTGTGTCCTATGAAATTTACGTACGCGGATTGTGATTTAGCCCTTTATGCCTTCGTTTAATTTAACGTGCAAAAAATATAGGGATGCCTTGCTTTTTAAGCATGCGCACCCTAGGCGTGTACAAGGAGTTTTCATAGAAAGTTATTATAATTATGAATCTTTTGCAATTAGACACATATTTCCTAACAGTGTTCTCAATTCTCCCTAATATACACAGTTTAAGAAGGGACACATACGTTTTCTGAGGACATAGAGAGTTCAGGGATGAAAGAACTGTTTGCCAAGTGAACGGAAGATTTTATGTAGGCTGTAACGTTGTATTCCTTGTCCTGGCTGGCGACTCATCCGTAAAACGCAACTGAGGAGCGGACGCGATCGAGTGTTTCAACACCATGTTTCAACACCATGTTTCAACACCATGTTTCAACGCCATGTTTCAATGACATGTTTCAACACCATAAGTTGCGCACGTCTAGGTAGGGGCGAGCCCTCAAGAAAGAAAGCACTGAGAAGCATCTTCATTCGCTGATAAATATAATTCTATTTTTCAGTAACGTACTTTTCTCTTAATGGTGATAATCTTCCAATACACGGAAAAAATTGCGAGGGGTGTAACTTTCTAAATCACCATAGCCAAAAAAAATACCTCCTCGATATCGTTGACATTTTCTCGCAATTGCGATGATCCTCCAATGCAAGGATAGAAATGGCGAGGTGTGTAGCTTTCAATTTACCGTGGCCAAAAAGAATACCTCCTCACGGTTGTTGAGCAGACCCTCGACGGACTTGTTGAAAGCGACATCATTTGTGAGGTAGAGCGACTTTAAATTTACCTTTTCACTCGCGACATCCAGACATGACCTCAGTCAGCCGCGGCAAGCAAATTACCACAAATCGTTCTTTATCGGCTGAATCAGGCCTTCATGCCAAGATGTTACTCTTCAACTCTACAAACTTACGTTCATTTTTTTAGTCTTCACTATTCATCGAACGGGCATGGCATCAACTTGAAATTCAACCCTTTGCCGATCAAATTATTTCAGCGATAAGGCTGCTTTAGCTTTAAACAAAAAACTGGCCGCATCATTATAGACTAGATTCTGAAATCCGCAAAGGGTGTGAGATGTACTCCACTATGCCGGGAACTATACTTAGAGAAATTGATGGAAGCTCGCATGGAGGCTAACGAGCTATTTGTCTCTCAGAACCTACATCATTGAAAAATTGGTTGCAGTGAACCTCACTTGAACAAAACACAAATAAAATTTGTTGTTTTACAATTGTGGAGGCTAACTCTACCTTCACCAGATTATAATATTTCGGATCGAATTCAACCATTTTTATTTCGCACGTCTCCTCGTTTGTAACACAAAAATAGAGCTATGTAATTTGCTCGGACAAGCATCCATTGACGCATGCCAGCAACATATCGCTCGACAAAATAGGGCCATGACTTAAGGCTTCCGACCTCAACTTCGGACAGGGGGCAAGCACAAGCAGCACTGGCAGTTAAAACCGAGCATCTCATCACCGAGTTAATGTGTGTGGAAAAAAAGGTCAATTGCGCTTTAAGGTTTCTTACACACACACACACACACACACAAGCGCGTCCGCGCGCACAATTTTGATTATCCCGTCTGTAGCTTGAATATATATTACGCAAAATTTTATGAGCATTTTTTCTTTTTCAATACGATGTGTTCAAGTTACATAAATACTTCCGAGTAACAACATTGCAAGCAATATAACGATAATAGTGATATGATTAAGTAATACTGCAATAATGGGAAAATAACACTGCAAATAATTGGAGTACGTATTGTGGCTGTTTTTAGAGCAAGGTATAATTTCAAGTTACGAACTCTCTTTTAAGTATCCAGTTTTACCCTTTATTTACCTAAAGCCTGAAGATTGAAATCATGGGAAATACGTTTCATTCGGCGATGCTGTTTTTCAAGCGATGAACTAACCCACTGCTGAACCTTATCGTTGGAAACCCGTGAAAACAACACTGTTATGAGATTACTTTTGAAAACTTGGTGTTCCGCAGAACCCAGCACATAAATAACCCCAGTAACTAAACAAACCCAGCACAAACGGGACGAACTCGCGAGCAAAAAGTTCATAAATTTTACATGAGAAATCGCGCAACCTCATTCGCGTGCTGGCTGGAACTCGTCAAAAGAAAATCGTGGAGTAAATAACTCTGCGGCGAATTGCGCTCTCTGAGTACGGCAGGTTAGCTTTTTCTGGGTTATCTCTCAACTTTGACAGCCCATTTATTTAATATAAGAACGTAGCTCTACCAGAAAAAAAAAACAGAAAAAACAGAACCTTCTCGATACTTCAGAAAAACTTCACAGAATAAATGACAACGTTGTGCGCAGCAGACAAGCTCTGACATGCGCGCCTGTCACTCAAGCTAAGTGCTTCAAGTTTAATCCTTGCTTCGCTTCCAAGTCGACCTGGTTGGCAACCCCCATCTTGAAGTTTTTCAAAGAATCGACCTAATTGGTTAATATCATCAACACGAACTCTAGTGGCTAAATTTTTTAATTCCTGAATCTCTCTGAAAAAAGTCGTCCAAAGATAAGTCCCAGCGGTAAAGCGCCCTGAACACTTCCCTGCAGTATTGGACGCTTGGCAGAAATGGAACTGAAATTACTCATTGCTACAATCAAATCATTCGAAAATTCAACATTACGTTTTTTTATCGTCTAGTCGGGGGGCGTGGGAAACATTGTTATCGAGCTGAAATGAACAAAAATCCTCAATCATAATTAAAAACTCAACTTCAATATTTTACTCTGGTTTTACCCATTAATAAGATAACCCTCAGCACTGTACCGACTAATTATGAGCGGACTAAAATAAAAAATATAGCTACGGCAGTATTGATGCCAGATATCACTAACCAAGAGTTAATATTGACCCTTTTATGGTCAGCGGAACACGTCGAAATCGTCACACTTGGCAGTCGTTCCGACCCGACAGAATTTCAACTCAGTAGATTACTATTTCAAACGTTACGAAACGGTTGCAGTGGGCGTTAGAGGGGTTAAGGAGATCCGTTCGGTGAAAGAAAAGATCATCAGCTCAACTCTTCTGAAGTTGTAGTGTTAGTAAGCAGCACCAGTGTCAGATACACACCATCGCGCAACCCTTCACTAAAAAACACATAGTTCGGACATATCGAGAAACCGGATCTCTCTTTCAAGTTACGCTGCACGAATGGCGATTTTATGTATGATGCAAAGAATTATGTAGTCTGAGCAACACATGCCCGATGTTTAAAATCTATTCCCCAAATAAATATCGCAAAACTTTAAGATGAAAACATTCATCTTTGCACATCAGCTTTTTTTTCAATGACGAAATCGGTGCGTTGCACATTTGAGTGAGTAAAAAAAGGATTTTTTATCGTTCAGTATTAGAAACACGGTCAAACTCGTTGTTCTCTCTCTAAGCAAATGAAAAACAAACCTAGTATTTCATTTCATTCACTTCTCAAAATGTAAAAAATATGTACAAAATGACCTCTGAAGTACATATTTTTCCTATTTTACGTAAATGAATAAAGAGAAAATAAGAAGCAAAGTTTAATCAATAAAATTTGAATTCTTAATGAACGAATACGTCACGTCAGATTGGTCGCTTCTAAATGACGCGCTGAACTATTTCATCCTCCAGAAACACAAAAAAAAATTCATTTTCGATGTAGTAACGACCAACATTCCCTTGAAAAACCAAGCTTTTGTTCCCTTTCAATCTCAGAAGCCGAGCAAAATTTCACTTGAGATTAAGAGAAGCTCAACGAATTCGATGGAGAAGCAACTGCATGGCCTTAAACGCAAACTTTAAGTCAGTTGTAGTGTGGGAAAAATGACTGCATTCCGTACATGAAAAGCAGGAAACCAGTGAGTAGATATAAAATTAGAGGTGGTGTAAGAACCCAAGAGAGAGAAGCATCAGAATTCACAAATCCCAGCGCCTCACAAACTCTAGCACCGTTTTTTCTTCGCGCATGAAAACGCAGAAAATGTATCCCTGGGGGTCGGAACGAACGGTGCTGAGGAAGCAAAAAGGACAGCAAGCCAGAGCTCAGAATGCCAGGAAAAACTCAATTGAAGTGACCTCTCCCACAGCCAGACGACTTCGCCCCATGACTAGTTTTATTTAGAGTAACGGCGCAGCTTTTTCATCTTAGCAACTCTGAGCCTAAAGAAAACTTGAGAGCTCGCATCGCATTTCCAAACTTCTGTGCTCTTCTAAAAATGGTTGGTTTCATGCTATAGAGGTGTTTGGAAATAGAAATTACGCATGCAAGCTGCCTATTCAAGGGTCGGTTTAAGCTTCTTGAGCTGCTGGGAGCCACCGAAAATGACTGTATACTCCTCACACGACTCAAAACTCTGACAATTACAAAACATTAATGTCGTCATCAGTACGAGTAAATTGGGCGAGCACAAATTATACTCCAATTTACAGACTCGTAAATGGGGTAAAAACTTGATTGTATGTTTTGTTTTGGCCCGAATTCCTACCGATTCAAAAACAGAAGGTTCTCGAACGAGGTTCAATTAGATGCAACAACCACGAGATGACTGACGAAACGAGCGCCAAATTTTTTTCTTTCCCTTCCAGTATTAACAAAAGAGCTCAGTTTACAGTAATCAACCGGTGTTTTATTGTTCACTTGGTTATATAGTAAAGGAACTCACTTTTGAGCAGCATATCCGTATTTTTGTGTTCATGCACTCAATCTTTTGAATAGTCAGTTCAGTCTAGTTTCAATGTTTGCATAGTTACTCATAAAGCTAAATCGCTAGCAAAAATTGCTTAGAGAGTTAGAATTTGTGCTTTCCGGGCCACCGTTGATTTTTTGAATGCCAAACGCACACGAAGTAAAACAAAAGCATAGTAAATATTATTACAACTTACTTCTGCGAACATCGTTCGATAGTAGTAGTACCCGTAGTTGTTGTGGTGGTGGTGGTGGTAGTAAGGGTGGATTATCTTTAGTAACTCAGACTATCTCACT
Source organism: Orchestia grillus (assembly GCA_014899125.1). NCBI lineage: Eukaryota > Metazoa > Arthropoda > Malacostraca > Amphipoda > Talitridae > Orchestia > Orchestia grillus. The sequence continues at coordinate 45,542 of VOMN01083394.1, read as the reverse complement.
CCGAAAGAGAATGGACAGTTTAGTATAGACTTTGAAGAACGGAAAGTCTATGTACAAGATCCCTTGTGCATAGAAACAACAAACTAAGAAGAAAGAGTAAGAAAAGATAATGAATTATCAGCGAAAGGGAAAAGAAGCAAAGTGGGCACGAAAGATGGAAGTCCCGATCGATATCGAGCGAAAACTCTAATGGGAAATGATATACATCAATGGGCGCTGTAATTTGTGCGGTACTTTTTACCAATACCTAAGTTGGGATGTTTCAAGAATAATTTAGTTCAATAGCCGAAATGAATTTAACCTGAAATGCATGAAAAAGAAAGAATACGGAATGCATTTCAATTAACACTACTACGCCTGCAGGGTTAGTGCACGCGTGGAAAAAATGTACGTGATAGTTAGTGAAGAAATTTTATTTACTCAATCTTAAACACTGGGCTAGTATCGAAGTAAAGCATCTGACGCAAAATAAATTACGCAGCACGAGCTCGTGAAGACACGGGTTGCTCCTGCAGCGAACTGTGCAAGAGCACAGAAAACAAACACTAATAAAATATTTGCTCATAAGAACGACAAATACGTCGATAATTTTCGCTAAAAAACTCCGATAACACATACATCAAAGCAAGTAAATAATGGAGTATTAAAAATCCATACACATCTTCAGATACTTTTTGTCTCTTCAAATTATTTTTCGTTTAAATTAGCATCATTTTTCAGCTATTTTTGGAGCACTCGCCTTCACGGATGGTGATACGCAGCTATCGTGATATTCGTACGGAGTTTGTGCGAGTCCTGACGAATATCTCATACTTCTGACGGACACTCACTTCCAGCAGCCACGTGTGGTGCGCGAAACTTCATCACATGGTTAATTTTCAACACAGGCGTCAATAAGCGTGAAGTTGATAAGGTTTTAGGATGCAACGTCTGTGAGTTTCACGGTGACTTTTAAATGGTAGTAACGTAATAGTGAGTTCAATACTAAACATGTGAGTGATTATAACATTGACAACGTAGAAATATTTGGATCAAAACCACAATGCATAATATGACAAAGGATTTAGAATTCTAGTCAAGCGCATACACCTTCTGATTCATTACAGTTCTCCTTTGTTATTTTCTCATAAACAGTATACAATCGAAGAGTCCTCAGCAAGTACATGATAAAATCGAGTTGGGGAGAACTCCAGAATTACGTCCACTGAAATTTGAAAGTCAAACCTTTAGCAAACTAACTTGACGCCTTGATTTTTATGTAGGGGCGATAAGCCAGTGTATTTATGCGTAGTTCTGGGTCCATGAACGCTGAGTGCATTGTTTTATGGCACCTGAGAAGTGTGCTTACCTGCTCGTGAGAGCAGTAAATCCCTCAGGACTTTACGTGGATGCACAGCCTTACGCTGGTGAAGCCATGCGAGCTTAGCGATTGTAAAACGACTGAGCAATAGTTTCATGAACAGTTTTCTACAACTATCCTCAAAAACTTACATTGAGAGAGATTGGGGCGAGCTACGCAAATTTTGCTTTGTTTAATGGAGTTGGACTGATTCTGGTCTACCGTGTATTCGTTTAAATTTCAAATAAAAGCCTACTTTTTCCGTGGTTGAGGCCGCAATGTCTGAAGCATGAGTGCGAACAAATCAGAATGATTTACGAAAATAAGACAATTAGACAGCACGAATCTGGTCAATTTCTGTAATCACTGACATTAAATTTATTAGACCAGAACACGGTATCAATTAATGATAAGCTCCACGGACATAAAATTAGTCGCCTATTGTTTTTCGAGGGCCTGTCGTGGAGGAGGAGAAGGGTATGTCTTGTCCTGTGGCTGTTCCAGCAGCGCAGCAGGCCTTTTAGTTGAGGTTTCCGAAAAACTGAACCAGCGTGGCTACGTTGAGTTGCTACATAACCAAATTTTACCATTGACGTAATATCTGCATGAAGAATGGCTTGTTACTTTGCCTATCTTTCAAGATGACAACTGCCGGGTGCACCGGGCTAAAACTGTCATTAAATGGTACGACAGTCATTCAGGACGTGAGGCATTTAGATTGGCCAACTGAATTTCCAGACATGAACCCAGTAGAAAACTTGCGGGACCACTTGGAACGACGAGTTACACGTCCAGAAGGTCGTCCACGTACTGTGCACGTACAGTTAGTGCACAAGTGGTTTAAATTCGGCGGGGTGAACATGAGGACACTTGTGGACTCAATACCGCACAGAATTGCTCTCGTTATTCGTACTCGTGGAGGTCCCACACCATATTAGTAACAGATGAATAATTTTCAGTCAAAGGAGCTTATGTTGCTTAACTTGTTCGGTATTTTTTGAATAGCTCACGGTTCATGTACATATTGTACTGTTTTTTTTTCAGTGAATTATAAAAATTAGTTTGGCTCAATTTCTTTGAAGAAGAACTTACGTATGGAATAAAATAGTCGTAACGTTTTTACCTAAAATAAACTGCAACCTTACGAAAATGGACCGTATGGTCTATTTTTGGACAGTAATGGGTAAATAGGTTAAAAATGTAAATAACGATTTCAAAACTTAATTAAAAAGAAGCTCAATGAAAATTATAAGAATAACATTATTATGATATTGAACAATAACCAAGTTCGGCAATTTGTCTGTCTTCACAATAAAAACGAAAGCAAGAAAAGTCTCGCAGAATACTCGGTTCCGAAATCAAAAACTTTTTCTCTTCAGGCAATTTGTTGACTGTCCTATTGTATCTATCGGTTGAAGCGCGTCTTTTTCTTTGTAATACCTTCTTTCTTCCAGTAATCAAACCATGTGATGAATGACTTTATTTACTCTCGTTGAAATATTTCTTGTATATTAATTTCCCCGTGGTTGTCAGTACGCAGAGAATTAGTTCTTATTTTAATTTTTAAAATATACTTCCAAAACGCATGCTCTCCTCTGCTCTACGCAAACACAGCCGTGCATATTGTGCATCAAAATACATGGGCTCTACAGCTAGAGCTCTCCGCATTCATGTGGCAGAGCACGCTGCTATAAGTTTCCAACATGAGACTCATTTCGAATCCGCCTTATTCTGGGCTTATGCTTACACACAGGTCAGTGTGACGTGCCTGTTTATGAGATTTCTATGTTCCTACAACTGTCTTTCATTCTACTGGTCTCCGAGTTTTAGAACCTTTATTCAATAACATATACAGGGTGATTAGGAAGTTCTTAGACCAAATGAAATGCTAATTACTATTAGTGAAATTCATTCAACGAAACAAAAATTAAAAAGAACGTTTACTATGGAATCAAAATTAATTTAATACATCAGTTTTCAATGTGGTCACCCTTGGCCTGCTCAACATCCGAGTCTTCCCGGAAACCTTCAACAGAGGCACGGAGTGTTTCTTGAGGCATTTTATCCCATTCCCTCTCAAGTGACTGCCTGAGAGAGTCAAAATTGTGATGAGAAACGGCGCATGCCTTCGTTTCCAGCACCGACCAGACACAAAAATCCATTGGATTTAAACCGGGTGAGGATGGAGGCTACATTGTCTTACTCCAAAATTTTGAGAAATGACGAAGACGCCATTCTTGAGTTTGGTTTGAGGTGTGGGAAGGTGTTCCATATTGTTGAAACGTGAAAACCTCATCTTTGAAGAGCTTTTTCGTCTCACAGAGTGCTGGAGTCCAAATATCTTCAGTACAACACTTGTAGATGATCTTCACACCGTTTTTAACAAAAATGATGACATCTGAGCTCTTAGCCAACACTATCATTATGAGAATTGAATTTTGCCTCAACTGTGAAGAGTTTTCCGTCTGAAAAAATAATCTCTCCAGCTTGTATCCCATCCTTTAGCTTGTTGAAAAGACATTTTGTCCCGCCATGCCTTTTCTGTTTCTGTGAGTTTTTTCCTCATTTTAAAAGGAGTCAGTCCAAGGTCACTTTTGATATTTCTCATCGAAATGTTACTCATATGCATATCTTTTGCCGTTTGTCGAATTGACCTCCTTGGGTTCCTCCTTACCCTCTCGCGGCTGCCTTAATCCCTTTCGTTGTGCGAATGGATTTTGGTCGTTCACTTCGCGCGCGATGCTCAGCAGTGATGTTTTAGAAGTAAACTTTTCTGATTTATTCAGAAAAATGCTGTGATCCATGATGAAACGATTTTTTGCCAAGCTCTTTGAATCTCTTCGCAGCTTGATGGTCAGTTCATTTGGGCACTCGAAGTAATATTATGACCGCAGAATTGGTCTTACCCGCGCAATGAAGTCCTACGATTCCCTATATAATTCTCATTTTGGAAAACAAATACCAAAATTTTGAGAATAAACCTGAAAACATACAATAGATGATGATTTACTCAACATTATAAACGTCACAAACTATCAAAGAAACAGTTTTTAATCTTCATTCTATGCAACTGAAAATGTGACTCAGTTCACCTTGTCTGTACGTGCTTTAAATTCTACGCAGTCCGCTCTCCCGTCCCAAATTTTCCATTAATGTAATTTGGGAATTATGTTTGGTCAATTGAATTCGTCTGTGGTATTGTCTCCTTTCCAACAAAACCTTTGTTGAAAATAACCAAATAAAGTGAGAAAAATTCAAATTATTTTAGAAAATAATACGCGTTTGTCCCTCTTGTTCATAAACCTTTGTTTTCTATAATGATGCACTTGTCGACGATTGCTGTTTTCATTTTAATCCTATCTTCGTATATATTATTGGTAACAATTGTGAAAGTCTTCAACTGAAGAAACAGTTGAGCTTGAAAAAATCATCTGGTACCCAAATGTACAATTGCAGATACTCAAATCGTTTGTTTCGGAAGCCATTCGGGGCTAACGATAGCCAGCATCTGTAAATGTAACAAATGTCACATATTCAGACACGTTTCACGGTCTTACTTACTCTACAAAGCGTGCATGTATCGAGCATTGCTTGAGTCCATGCAGTCTCCCGAGCACACTAATTTAATTCATTTTTGGCAACTAATAAAACTAAACGAACTCGTAAAAAGTACTCTTAGATTGCGTGTTTTCACGAATAACCATTATCAGGCAGAAATTTTTAGACGAGTTCAAAACCAAGATCCTTATGGATAGCCCCAGTGAGTTAACGACAAGATTTCTGTACATGACCTTCAGCTCGAGCCATGAGGTGAGGATGAGGAACATACATTTGGAATTATTAAGTATTTAGAGTGTGATTGACTTCACTCTTGTCTATCGATAAAAAAATTATTGGTGACTGCATAGAATGGCAACTGGGGTCAAATAATGGTTACGTACATTACGCGAGTAGAAGCTAGTGGTATGGCTTCCCTTAGAGGGATGAAAACATAAATGCACACAATAGCGACTTGGAAATATGAGATTTTTGCTTATTTTGATTTTCATTTCAAACGCTGCATCGAAATGAACGCGATATAACGAGCCCTAAAAATTAGGATTACCAAACTTAAATTTCCGTTCGCAATTGCAATCCAAAATTAGCTTTAATAGAAACATACCTAGTCGTTGCTCTCATTCGTAATAATTAATAATGAATCGAAGCAAAAACCAGCTAACTGTTCTTCAGAAACCAACTTTTCTTGAGATTTGGATTCGCATCGGCTAGCGCAGAGCAACTTTTTCAGCGCGAGCAATGTTCCGAAAAAAAGCAGTTGGCTTTTTATAGTCCAGTGAGTACACGAACGCAAGGTCCTGTCTTGCGGCTGGGGGCCATGTTGCTGAATTGGACGGTAGGAAATTCTGCAGGAAACAATATTGATAATATTGGTAAGCCTAGGGAGAATATGGAAACTTATTGAGTTCAGTTCGTTAATTTGACGCATAGATTAATTGCTAGAAAGCAAGAGTTAATATACTTCTACGCACGCCATCAATACGATGCCAAACAGTTCAGATTTTTTTTTTCGTCGCCGAAACTTTTGCTCAAATATGAGCAGAACTATAACGAATTTTCTTCAACGAACTCGCTATTTCAGCGTGTAAAAAAACGCAATGAAAAAACTGAGAGCGACAAGCATGTTTTTATGTCTTCTCTATTTTTGAGCAGTTCATGACTTGAAGAAACTCTTCATCTGTATGCCCGTCGACTTCTTCACCGCGTAAATTGAAAAAACGTTCAAAGACATGCACCTTCAATCAGAAAAGACTTTAATAAAATATGAAAAGCACCTTCAAGTTTGCACCCCTGATGAATGCTCAATGTTCTACAGCAAAGATCACTTGGCAAAATTATTACCACTTCCCAGACCAGAGATGATCCATGAGCCAGAAGATGCAGTACTGATCTCTTAAATGAACAATTCGAGGCTTCAACCAATACGCATAAAAATGACAGTGTGCAGTCAACCTTCCAATACAGGAGAAACCTTCCCACTATACATTTGTATTGATATTAATACTTAATAATAATATTTATATTAATACTCAGCATTTATAATAGCCCTGTGTTGCTTGCTTGCATGCTTACTAAGCCCGTCCGTCTATCTGTCACGCACGCAGATGGAAGAAAATTCTCGGGTTTTTATTTCTAATCAGCGAGACCGTGATAGAAGGCAGTCTGTATCAGTGATACTGCAAATAACAATATTTCATGTCATGTTTACCGTTAATAAGAGACCATTGTTAGAAATTAGCATCATTCGTCATGCCATTTTTAGCGGGGTGCGTCTACTAGTTAATAATAAACGTGATGATCTGCTGGTGTACAAAGAAGGAGTAATTAACATCCAGTTGAATAGAGCTCATAAAGTGTGTAGTACCTGGCCGAATTCTTATTCCGAAACGATTGCTAATAAACAATTTCATCCCTAATATTTTAGTCGATAGTAAAATTAAAACTTCTTAATCGAACAGTTAGAAATTAGAAATGGCAACACTAATGGTCATAATTCCCTTTTTATCTGTATGTTTTATGAAGATCTAATGCTCCCTAATTACAAAATAGATAAACGTGCTTTTGAAAATATGACAAAAAAATTTTTGAAACCATCTGGTAACTATATAAAAATAAAATTGTATTTGTAGTATAAAAATCACAGAATCAGCAACCTCTTGGCAAAGAATAATTCTAGACCAGCGGTCAGTAGTCTAGCAAGAGCCATTACAGTACATCAGTTTGAAACAAAGGAGAAGGCAAGTCTCTCAGTAACTGCTACATTTATATTCTCAATAACTGCTACATTGCCTTCACTAGAATGGCGCCCAAGCAACGGTTCAATGCACATAGATATCAAGGTTCCATCTACAATCATTTCCGTATTTACTGCAGTAGCGACAACCCCTCTGGTGATGAGCTGTAGCCTAACACAAAAATTTTGTACAAATTAACAGGAAAGAACATATTCAAGTCGTAGAAACTTTGAATAATTATAAACCAAAACCGTCTCTAAATGGAAACACCATTGATTATTATGCTCCCAAATTATTCCGTAGAATTTTAACACCATTCATGGCAACATCCGTTCAGGTACTTCATTTCATCCATGCGTGATAAACATGTGACTTGTAGTGCAATAAACTGAAATTTTACGATCGGATTTATGATCTGTATGACTTAATAATTGTAAAAGTGTACTAGGTGTGTTTGTTATGATTTTATCATTTCAAAATTTTCATTTTAGTTTTGCAATTTTTAATGAGACTAAACAATTGTTTTAATGTTTTTTAGCGTGAGAATGAAATACGATACATTGAAACTTAGCTTTTTATTACTAGACAAATGGAAGTTTTATTAAAATGATTGATACCTATCTGAATATTTTAACAAGCAATGAACTAGAACAATTACACAAGGTTAACGAAGTAGAAAAAAAGAAATAAACAACATCGTAAAACGGTGCACAAATCTATCTTTCGCATAACGGCGAGGAACATTTTTTCGCCTGCAAGCGCAACCCAGAAAGGCAAAGGACAAGCCGCTGACCGCACGATAGCCAGGCGACCTGGACTCACGGGCCCTGATAGCAGAGCGCGGTGGTCGGCCCGGCAATCAGAGCTGTCGACAAGGGCCATCACCAAGTCGGGTGATAAGGGGCCTTGATTGCAAGAGTCCTTGGTTTCAAAGACCACCTTGTGAAATGATCCACGGCTGGAGGGGTCCTTTGTAGCGAGAATTCCCTTGTGAAACGATCCTTGGTTGTAAATATTCTTGTTTCCTAAAGTCCTTTCTTATATGGGTTCGTTCGTGAAACTATCCTTCACTGTGAAAATTGCCCCCATCATATATCGGTGAAAATATCCTTCAGTGAAAAGTCCTTCGGTGAAATGACCATTCTTTGAATGCTCTTTTGCTTTGCTCTTAAAAGTCTACGATTTCAAATACCCTTCGTTCAATATGAACTTAATTGTACAGGTTCTTGATTTTCAAGGCGATTTGGGGAAATGCTTGAATAGAGATTCTGATTCACTAGAATAGTACATTTGGTTTGGTAACAAACATTATTTAATGAAAATTTTGAAATCCGACTGAAAGCCAAGGAAGGCACTATAGAGCTAAAAATGACTCAATTTTTACGTATTAGTTTCATTCTGTATTTCTAAGCCGCTTTAGTGGTCACGACCTCACACCGTTCAAACGATAAAGCTAAAATATTTGCTTTCTGATGGCACCCAATTTATTAGAGTTTTGTTGCTACTTTCTTTAGCGCCACTCTGCACTGTTCTAGCTCCATTTTTGCAGCTTTCCTTCCGCTGCAATGCTTACGTTATCATTCAAACTTGCGTGTCAGAAGCCATTCCCTACAACCAGCGGAGCTTCGTTAAACGCGGACGGGTGAGAGGGAAATCAACAGGACATCACCCGCAGGTTGTGCTTCAAATTATTCTGCCTTTGCAACGCAGATGCCAGGCACCGGAAAAAAAGAACGTGGTCAATTTTTACACCCAATGTTAGTTTTGTTTCATTATTTAACTGTCGCATTTAAAAATTGAGGCTGGTTGCTTCATAAAACCTGTCTGTCACAGAGACCATGCATACAACAGCGAATAAGAAATTTCAGCATTAATGCGGACGTCAGCATTTTCTGTCTTAACCTTCATCGGAGTTAAGCCTACGGTGTACGACCCCAAAAGACGCGCCTCTGAGCTTCTACTAGGGCGAAAACAATTGTGAAACTCCAATGATTAACCTAGAAGCCTCGTAACTGATTTGGGACAACAAGTAGTCTCTCCCATGTCTAATTCGTAATGTCCTCACTCATGGACTGTATTACTGTACCGAATACAGCTCACGCGGGGTAAATAAATGTTTCAAACATATGGCTGTTCGCAAGTACCGAACGCACCAGACATCGAGTCTGCAGTGGGCCACGGAGGCATTTCGGTGCCAACTGAAGAAAATTAACTTCTCGTGAAAAGCTGAATAACTTTATTCCTACATATGCATTATCTAAGGGTATAAATGGGTATTTCGGTCGAACGTTGCTATCGTAATTACATTTTTTTTAACAAAATGAGATAATGTCCATTTCACGCGATCGATTGCTTGCAATAAACTGATTGTGGTTTCTATAGGAAAATAAATTATTGAAGTTTCACTCTCCCGAAACACCTCACATAGAACTTTATAAGGACCTCCTTTAAAGACCATACAAAAATTTATGAGGTCAAATTCGGAACGAACGTACTCTTTTCTTTTAAATAAACACATTATGAGTCCCCACTCAGCAACCGTACCTTTCGGCCAGAGATTTTATAATAATCTACTATTTTGGCAACCCAAATATTTTTACCAATAATTTCATCCATTTATCGATGGGGCAGTGAGAAAGTCACTCTGGGAAATTCCAGCTGCAATCGACAGCTCAACAGCAGATTTGAGATACTGACTCAGATGAAATAGACCCGACGTTCCAGACCAGTGCACTCCTGGAAAAACACTGACACTTGCACAAAAATATTCTCGTTACTCCAAGTGTTTCACTCGGAAAGTCAAAGGATCGTCACTGAGCCAAACTATTTCCTTCCCAAAGCGAACTACCACATAATTGCATTTGCATCAAACACCGAAGAAGCATAGCGTGTGTTCCCCTAAAAATACACGTACACTTAGCAAAAACAAGTGCCACTGGACTGAATGACCCAGTATATCCGTCATCAGAGATGTGTTAAGCTCGTGTAGTTAAAACTCAACTGTCAGTTGTTAAGATAAGATCTACCAAAACGGCCTCCAGAAGCACATTAAATTGATGGGTCGAATCATATATATAGAGGCTCAACAAATACCGAAGTTCAATTCTTATGTCTAGAATAATGCGTCGTAAAGAATTATTTTCATGTGGGCCTTGTGGCTCTACATGATACGTGCATCGATAACCCTTGAGAAGAACAGATCCATATAATGGGCAAAAACGTTTCCATCACTTACGCTATTAATTCATTCGAAACGTTGCATGTATATCACCTGAGATTGATACAGACCTTCGAAGAGAAGATTCAATCATTGCATCAAGAAAGATTCGGCCATTTATACCAAGAAACAAAGCATTTAGAACCGCTAATGGTAGACATTAAAAGTTTCAAAATGACGTGCCCTCCTGGCTTTCCATCGGAGCCAAGCAGCCTCGCATTATCTTGAAGCTCTTTAGATTTATTTCGGCGACCCCCAAGTATATAGACTACATTTATGAGCGTTATTCACCTCCCTTCACTTTAGGTCATAAAACTTAAACTAGGGAAGGACTCGGCCAGGTCACTAACGAGTGGTCATTTGTCCGCATCCATTTGTAGCTGTAAGAGACACGGACGAGCCCCGACTCCACGACCCCTCCGTGAATCTGGGGCAATTAACTCGAGAAAAAAATCTACGGCAAAAACTCTTGGCGCCAAAGAAAAGGCTCAATTCTTACAAAAAACGTCATTCGAGGGAAGAAGTGTACTGGGTGCGGTAAAACAGTACTTCGTGGGGTACTATAGGGGCACAGAATTGCCTATGGAACAAATAATGAATTTAGAAAATCCAATACTTCAAAAATAGAATGACGCTTGAGGAGGCCCGAAGCTTTGTTTGGAAAGCACTTTTTCGTGCTTTTTAAAAAAAATTGGGAGCATCTCCTCCAAAACAGCATCTCCTCCAACCTAATGTGATGCGCGTGCCGTGAAGAGGCCCTAAGGAGGAAAACGGTACTTTCGGAGAAAAACTATCTCGGATAAAAACGGCATCTTGGGAGAAAAACGTATGAGAATAAAAGAGTACGTCTTGAGTCGACACACATCTGAAGGAAAAATGTTGCGTTAAAATGACGCGGCGCTTCAGAGAAATACGCATATTTGGGGTAGAGATGGCCTTCTAAATGTAAATGCAATTCTGAGATAAAAAGTATCTTTCAAGCAAGAACAAACTAGGAGATGAAAGAGGTTGTTCTCTCCATTACAGGAATATTTCCAGATTCATAAATTTAAAATAAAATTGCTTTATACGGAGAGTAGTTTACGTACGCTTGAAGTGAAATGCTATTTCTAACATGCATTTAAGCATCGTTATCAAATTTAAGCAATGAATTTGAAAATTCCGTTGTCTTATAATACCGAAATATATCGAATACGTGAACTCAGAGTTCCTTCAAATTCTTATCTACATATAGGATAATGAGCATGCCTAAGTGTTTGCTAACGTTATTAAATAAAAACTGCACCAACTCACTGAGCGAGTGGTTGGTTTGAACCGTGCTGCACCTCTCATTTCGAGCAAACGACAGACCAACTCAGCGAGCTTCTTGTTCCCGAATTCGGGAAAAATGATCGAAGCCATGAATTTTGTACGTTGGTACTGAAGTCCGCTTTCAATAATGTTGCACTTTAAATCGAGGTTAATGAAAGACACATTAGATAATAGTCACAGATTAATAGGATCACAAGTCTCTCTTCATGAAAAAGATACGGAAAATACATACAGTGCCCCCAAAAAGTTTACAATTCACAATGAAAAATATTATTTTACGTATTTATAATCATTAGAAGTAAATCAAACTCTTACTGTCCACAGAACATGTATTTAAACAACAATGGAAACGATCAGAAAATTAAATATAGAAACTGTTTTAGGCAAAAAATATCAAAATTAGGAACTCAAAGCTTTACAACTAATTTACTTAATCTCTTTTTAATATTTTGTAGCATAACCCATGTTGCCAATTACAGCATGTAGACGCTCAGAGTAATCTTACACGAAAATCTTATGTGTTTGAGATATTATTTCATTCTTCATGCAAACTTTCTTCAATTCAGTCAGTTTTGAAGGTGTTCTTTAACGAATACTTAATTTAAATTCTCTCCATAAATTCTCTATAGGGTTTAAATCTGGTGATTGAGTTAGCTATTAGAGAGCATTTACTCCATTAGAACCAAAGCAATTTTGTGTTCTCTTTTCGGTATGTTTCGGATCATTGTCTTGCTGAAACATAGAATCTGGTATTAATTTCAGTATATGTACACTTGCCCATAAAATTCCTCTCCATGATACTTCTGTAATGTTCTCCATTCATCCTCCCTGACAGTGTTTCAACTTTTCCATCGCCTGTGGCACTAAAACAACCCTAAACCATGATCCAGTCACCTTCAAATTATGTAGTGCTTTACAGAATGGTGTGTTTAGGTAATTATTTAGTACCATGTTTTCTCAAACTCTCAGCACAGCATTCCTCCAAAGAATCCTATTTTGGATTCGTCCGATCAAAGTACGTTATTCCAACACTCTGCAGGCTTATTCACAAACTCCTGAGCAAAATATTCAGTCGATCACTAACAAGTTTTCTTTTCTGAAGTGGAATTTTCCTTGAAGGTCTACAAAAGAGGTCATGACGACAAAGTGATAGACTTACTGTGTCCTCACTAACTTCAACTCCTGTTCCTTCTGAATTTTCCTGGAGTTCATTAAGAGTAACTTTGGGCGAATTCCTGACCTTTCTTGTTAATAACCTTAAAGCACGTTTAGTTATTTATCGAGGACGACCAGATCTTATTTAGATTTACTGTTTTGAAATTTTCCTTTCACCAAATCCATTTTCATGGAAACTTCTACTGCGTTTTCGAAGATCTTGATCAATCTATTTCTGCTCTCCCGCGGCGCGGGTGTTTACACGGCGCTTATCAGGTAAAAAACACTGCAATACTTGTGCTAGGGTCTACATTACGTGCCTATAGTAAAATTCAGACCATTCTAGAAACTAAAAAACATTCCACTAATGTTACCTTGCACATTATTTCCGAAAAAATATTAAAATTCGAAATGTGCTGTTAACGTTTGTGTTCCTAATTTCGATATTTTTTGTATCCAACAACTTAACTGCCACACATCTTTTTTCTGATTGTTTCCATTGTTGTTCAGATACATGTTCTGTGTGCAATTAAAGTTTCATTTTCCTCCATGATTATAAATATGTATGTAAAATGGTATTTTTAATGCTGTATTTCAAACTTTTCTGGGGCACTGTACAAGTTGGTGAAGATGTGTTCTCAGAAGATACGAAACAAATATACAAGCGAACGAGGATATGTTTTCAATAGCAGGTTCAACAAAAAAATTCCTTTTGCATGCATCTAGTTTATGTGAAAAATCGCTTGAAATTTTCTCACCAGCTACAAAAGTTTTTGGAGCAGCGCGACTGCAGTTGTGTCTCAAAGTTTTAGGCTGCGTTAAATGTTGTCCCAGCCTCACGCTGGGCCCGTCGCCGTAAATTAGCTGACGCGTCCAGGGGGGCAGGGCGCCCCTAATGGAGTTCCTGTCACTCGGCAACAGTCGCTTTGGGTGTCGTGAGGGCAGTCGTAAACGGGAACTTCAAAGCAAAACTGTCACTTCACCTGCAGAGAATTGCTAGTTGGTTAATAATTTGGCTTCGCGCGTAGCAACTTCATATTTAAATTACACACCAATAATTCATTAACCGTGGACTGTTTTCCAGTTTAGAGTCCGAGGCTAATTAATTTCAAACATTAAATTTGAAACCTATTTTGCATATCGTAGGTTAGGATCTACTAAACTTTACGTAGTTAAGTGTTACATGATAACAGTTAAAAAAAAGAAAGGCTAGATGAAAATCAATCGAATTAGTATCAAAAGGATAATTCATTAGCAAAATTAGGAGCACTGGATGTCAACATTACTTAATAAAAAATTCACTCAATTACTGTTCAAGTTATTATTTTGAGCCGTGTTGCACCTGCGTATGTAAGGCATAACACTGACCATATGAGCTTATTATTCTCAAGGTGAAGATTGTGAAATCCATATATTATTTTTGGCATGTCTCTGCACACTAACATTACCTTCGTAATCTTCGGCACCGTCTTAAAAACATTCGGAGCTCCCGCTGTGTCTACAACCACCACCGCGATACGGACACCTTAAAATCTCGCGATTTATAAAACGAAATTCATTCTCGCACATTGGTCATCATTAGCTAAGTGTACAGTTTCAAGCACATTCAGGCTGCAGCTCATAGCTCTCTCATGTATCATGAACCTTATTCGTTGGCGCCATAAATAAACGGGTATCGGAAACTATCTTGAAAGTTCAACCAACTGTCCTTTTGCAAGCCCATAACTAGACGCTGCTCCAGAGGCCGGCCAAATAAATGCCAAAAAATGGCTCAGGAAGAGAGCTTGTCCTGGACCTCGTATCGCCGGAGTTCATCAGCTTCGAGCCAGGGCGACGTGTAGCAATTATACCTGACCAGTCTTCCCTGGTTTATTTGTTTACGACCCAATGGGCTGCGACCAATGGCTCCCAAGGACAAGGATACAATTGTGCGTAACTTTATAGCAGAGTCATGGAAGTATTTCAGAGTAACTCAATGAGTAATGCAGACTTCGGACGGTGTGCTGTTTTAATAAGTAACATTGACTAATGGCTCCTAAAGACAAGTCAACAGTTCTGGGCACCAGGATGGTCTCTATATGCTAGGATTTCGAAGCAACTTCATGGAAAAAAATAAAGGCTTCTAGCAGAGCATTCATAAGGGAAGTAATGAGTTGTGAGTATTCATTGATCAGGGATGGGACTTTCTAACGGCACACATAGTGATGCCGAGGTATTGTGTACTCGTACTTCCGGCAATATTTCTGTATATCACTAGGCTTTAATGAGTTATTGAAGAGCTGGTAGCCTCAGGCGTTTCAATATTTTCATTATGGTTGATGAGGAAATTTCTGTGTTCATATTTTTTCTAAGTTTCCATCAACGGGGATCTTAGACAGTGATTTGAAAAACGTAGGACTGAATCGACACGTTTATGAGTCTCAACGAGTGATTTAAAATACTGTGAAAATTCCTAGTCAATCCGCCCATCCATGCTTTCAGTACTGTAACAAAGAATAAACACCAATTGACACACGCATGAAAAAGGCATTCAATCTTGAATATTCTATGGCGGGTGAAGACGATTTTATTTTCCATCATAAGAATTAATGTTTTTACGAGCATTATTTTCAAATTTTATAAACTATACACCTAAAATTTATGATGAAAATAAGGCTAATTATATGTAAATATTATTAGCATAGGAGTGTGAATTCGGCAGGTATGAGGGTTTGTTCGACGACATATGGAAAAGCAAAATCCTTCGATAGGCTGGGAAAAAATGCAATGTCGTGATGGTGTGAGTGCTCGGTGTGCATTTATTCATTAATATTTCTAAAATTAGTAGCAACGTGCTCTGAAAAAATCGTCAAGACCCCAGATACTCTATAGGAACAACAAACACATGACTTCTAACCTCTACCACAATCACACAATTAATTCGAAATATACATTTCAGAACCATCAGATTGCAATTTACAGTTTCTGCTCACTGCACCACTTGAAGAAAAAGTTCGAGGCAGCATGCAATAAAAGGTCCAGAAATGCACAAGTACAGGGAATGATGCATCAGATGATGCTATGTGCATCAAAGAACTTCGAGCGGGCCATATATTAATCTGGAATGTTCGAGGTAGAGCTCGGCAGCTGGTACGACCTTAGACCGCCGCCCGTTTAATTCACCAATGTCCAGTGGCAAAGATTTTTGCCAAGTTTCGCACTGCAATTCTCAATGATATTCAGAACTTTTCGGGCTTAAATTCACTTCCCAACATCTGGTAACAAGTGTGACGCGTTAGACACCTGCTACACTTTACCCATGCGTGTTTTTGCTTAACTCAAACATGCATCAAAAGACGCAAACACAAAACTACGGAAAATATTAGTTTCCAGCGACCAATTCGTTCCAACACGAAAGAGTTGCGCAATAGGTACACAGCGTGCCTGATCTGGCGCACCTCACGACCTCCCACGTACGGAGGGTACTGAGAAGTATTCTTGTATGTTAATTCATTTGCAGATGTTCCTCTTACTTGTCTTATAACAGTTCCGCTCGAAGCCGTAACACTTGTGTTTAGCCATCACAAGTAGAACTGCATAGCGTCACTTGAAATAGATTCGTGACGCAAAGTTCAGGGAGTGAGGAGTTGAAGGCTATGTTCGGTTCTCATTAAAGTTTCATGCGCGAAGAATATTTTCAGTTCAAACACCTAAGAAAATAGTACAGACGTGAACTTAGCAAGGGTACTGTGTAAATATACTGTCCTTAACGGAGCCAATTCTAACAAGTTATATGCATCTTGAAGTAAGGTTATCAGATTATGATTCGTTCTCTTCTTGTACCTTTTACAAAATGACTTCCAATTGTAATTGAATTTAGGGTTTATTAGAACAAGTGCAACACAGACAACATGAACACACTTAACTGCAGAGCAGCAAATGCCGTTGATCCACAGATATACATTACGATAATTCTCAGTCCAGAACTCGTCTAATCGGCGGCGCCGGTAAGGGTGCCGGTTACTCCGGCGACAACAAATTTTTCTACGATTACTTCGTCTGTAAATCAGCACGAAGGCAATTAAACTGAAACTTACCTCGCATTGAACCAAATACATCCCTACCTATTATCGAAACTTATTTCTACCCTCCTCCAAAGAGCATTCGCCTCATCTCAAAGACTGTCCTAAAGTAGGCGGCTATGCGCAGTTCTGCCTCTGTTGCAGAGCCGGACGTTGGAAAAGGGTTGGAACTGGACTTTCTTGCACCTCAATCGTCCCCAGCATAGAGCGCTATATCGGTTCCAGCAAACAAGCGCTCTTCAGTCTTCCAATGCGTAGAGCGCTACATCGGTTCCAGCAAACAAGCGCTCAACAGTCTTCCCCTGCATAGAGCGTTATCAACAATAGAGAAGCATCAAATAGCATCGAAAATTTCACACTATATAATAATAGCCTAGTGTTGCTTACTTGGTCCGTCCAACCGTTTGTCTGTCACGCGCTTAAGGATTTAGATTGGAGAAAATTTTAGGGTAAGTTTTTCTAACTAACCAGCGAGACAGTCGGAGAAGGCAGTCCGTACCAGTGAATCTGCAAATAACAATATTTCATGTCAGATTTACCGTACATGAAAGACAATCTTAAGAAATGAACATCATTAGTCCCGCCATTTCTGGGGGAGGGGGGCACGTCTATTAGTTCGTATCATGAGAAGCCAATACAGCGGGAAAAGCAGAAACTATAAAGACAGAGCAGTTGTTCGCTGGAACCTCTACCCGGGGGACGACCGAATTTCTAGCGTATGATCGATGAAAGCCACGAATTCTACAACAAATGACGCCACCGTTCGAATACAAAATTTCTCAGTGTATTTAGTATGAGACTTGATCCTGTAATGATCAACCTTAATAGCAGATGACAAAGATCTTCAGCAGTTACTGAGTAAATGAAAGAAGCGAACAGTTACAAAATTAAGCTGACAGACACATCACCACTGAAGACAGACAGTCGTCCAAAAATTAGTGGCTGCGGTACAGAAGAAATCGATGCGAAATGAAGATGCCGAGGGAAGCGCACCACAAAATTACACTCACGAGAAGTTTCATCGTGCGAATTGCATACTGAAGCACGAGTTGCCGTGCCTCCACTCACTCGCCAAAGCATGTCAGCATACACCTAAGCAAGTCGTCAGCAAAACAAAAAATGTCAGCGTACGCTTAGGAAAGGGTGTCAGCATACATACACCTGAGAAAGGGTGTCAGCACACACCTGAGAAAGGACGTCAGCACATACCTGAGAAAAGGTGTCAACATACACCTGAGGAAGGGTGTTAGCATACACCTGAGAAAGGGTGTTAGCATACACCTGAGGAAGGGTGTCAGCATACACCTGAGGAAGGGTGTCAGCATACACCTAAGAAAGGACGTCAACGTACACCAGGGAGGGCTGACAACCGCTGTCACTGAGGAACATCTCTAATCCTCAACCCCTGTACTCCCTGAATTAATTTTGCGCTCTAAACTAACGTTTTTTGACACTGACTACGATTCTCCACACAGGTAAAATTACATGCCGACAAATAACGCTACTGTGAAATTAAAAATCAAAGATTTTAGTTTCACAAAATTTGATTACTCTATTAATTTTCTTTCTAACCAGAACTAGCTTATTCGATTGATGAACACAAATTTGACGAAAGTTCGGAAATTTGTATTTATACATGATAGTGCTTTGGTTACATTAGGTTAGGTTAGATGATCGCGTGTACCATATATGACCCACTTCGGAGGCGAAGTGTTAATGTATGCGTGTTTAAACGAAGGAGAAATATAAATGGGCTAACCATAGAAGGGGAATTCCATTCGTTTTCTAATGTTGAAAATTGATCTTGGAACTGTAAACTTGAATCTAACTAAGGTGTGGGACTCAGAAGTCGCACCACGATGAAAAAATGAAAAAAACATGAAAAAGTGAAGAAAAATGAAAAAAATGAAAAAACCCTCCAACGCCGTAGAGGACGAAGTCGTCACGGTTCTTAATGCTGCAGCTGGTTTCTCGTAAAAAGCTGAACGCGGCCTCAGACCCCGTATACATGAGGCTGCGACGGGTTTTCTTTCAAAGCTATAAGCAGGCTTTCGGCCAAAATAATTTAGATTTGAATTCAAGGGTTAAGGTGTGCTATCCCCGTATTTATTTAACCATTGTACTCTGTACGTCACGGCAGGTAAATTACCTACCGTGACGTACAGAGTAGAATGGTTAAAAAGGAGAGGGAAGAAAAAAAATTATTTTTTCTTCCCTCTCCCTTGAGGTACAGCGTCATTGGCCACACGTTTGACCACTGAATGCGTGGTGTCGAGTCAAACGTAGTACGCTTGACTTCTGTCTTATATGAATAGATTATCAAATGTCGATTGAAATACTGCTATATATCTGTTACAAAATATCAATGATATGCGGGTAAATTTACGTCACGAAATATCAGTGAAATATTGATAAATTTACGTCACGAAATATCGGTGAATTATTGGTAAATTCAAGTCACGAAATATGAGTGAATTATTGGTTGATTTACGTTAAGAAATATCAATAAAATATTGGTATATTTACGTCACGAAACAGTGAAATATTCGTAAATTTACGTCACGATATATCAATTAAATATCACTGATATACGTATAAATTTACGTCACGAAATATCAGTGAAATATTGCTAAATTTACGTCATGAAATATCAGTGAATTATTGGTAAATTTACGTCATGAAGTATCAATAAAATACTGGTAAATTTACGTCATGAAGTATCAATGAAATACTGATAAATTTTCGTTGCAGAATATCAATGAACTACTAGCAAATTTACGTCTCGGAATATCAATGCAATATTCGAAAATTCACCTCACGAAATGTTAATGAAGTATTGGTAAATTTACGACTCGAAATCTCATTAAAAACAGGACAGTACTGGCAGCACAGAAGTCGTATACATTGGGGCACGTAATACGTATCCGACGACAGTGTTGGTGCCGGGCCTGCTGGTACCGTCCCATCCCGCCGGCCCCCACCGCCCCCANGTTCTAAATGCGCATTCTTTAGTTCTAAATGCGCATTCTTTAGTTCTAAATGCGCATTCTTTAGTTCTAAATGCGCATTCTTTAGTTCTAAATGCGCATTCTTTAGTTCTAAATGCGCATTCTTTCGTTCAATACCAGAAAAATCTTGCACAGCACAAGTGCCTGGAATAGGAATGACTTTTTACGCAATAGTTCGTTCACTGAAAAATAAAACGGTCGTTTCTTGGATAGCGAATATTATATTATGCATGGCTTTGAAGCGACTGAAGCGCCGTCGGCCGTCCATTTTACGTCTGGCGCAAGTCTGGCGGGCACAGGGAACCGGTAATCTCCTCCCGCCCCATGCTATGCCCCCGCTGGGGCGTGCATCTGGAGGGACAGTGCCTGGATAAATTTTCTCCAGATTTTCTTGAGCTCTATGCTCAAAGTAACATCTTGATATCTTGATAGCCAGTCACTAAAGAGGTAACAGTTCTTTAAAATTATGTTACTCAAAAGCTATTTTAGATAACTCGATTCGGTAAAAATCATATTTTTGATGAGTTATTTATCGATTTAAGTTCAGCATTTCAGCCTATTCCCTAGCGTGGTGTCGATTCAGTAAAGTTGATAGTGAAGCCTTACTGGCAATTTTAATTTTATTCTCTTTTATTAATTAAAGACGTACTAGTATTTTTATCAATACTCTTTAAAGCATGCAAGTGGTATATAAGAAACGTGTAAAATGGCACGTCAATTCTGAGTCCGGTTCAACTTTTTTGTTACGACAGCCTGTACGTGTTCGCAGCATGAACACGTATCCTGGCTACGCTTCCCGATACAGCGCATATTCATTCAACAGGGTACGTTGTTTGTCGTATTTTGCATGGGGGTATTTTTCTGTTTGTTTTCTTCATCCAGCAAATTCATGAATAAGTTCTACAGGAAGTATATTTTGGTCGTCGAGATTTATTTTACCGATTCGCAAATTGTTTGCTGAACAAAATTTTACCCTCGTAATTCAAATTTCTGTGATTGGATTGTACGCAACCATGAGATTTCATTAATACATTTTTCATATTATTGTGCGCTAGCGACCCAGTATTAGCCAAATTGTGGAACATTTCGTCGTAAGTAAAAGTCAACGTAAATGAGACCGTGTGACTCCGCTATGACGTAATCCAGTCACTTCGTCCGGCGATGAATCTTAAGAAATTGCAATGAACGAACGTCAAGATGATTAACTCAGCCAGGTGCTCCTCAGCAAAGCCCGCAGCTTTGAATGCCGAGATTAAATTGCCTTCGAAAAGTTAACGATGTTTAGATGGGAGGCAGTGTGCCGCTCTGCAGCGCTGGTGTGCCACCCTCACTGGTCCTGGGAAATCTCGGCAGTCGAGACGCATTTATTCACTCTGACTGGAGTACTAAAATTTTTTCGACCCAATTAAGAACTATGGACTTCAGTTAAAAGCATCCCTTCAATTACTGAAAGGTTTTAATTAATTAGAGAGTTGGGTGTCTGGAGAGGCCCTGTGATCGTCAACCTCGCTACTGAAGAAAAAATTGATAATATACAAAAAAATTAAGGCAGTGGACTATCAGAGGAAAGTCAAAACAAGTCTCCGGGCGCAGCTTGATCAGCGCGTCAAATGCACAAATTTGCTTTCATTTAAGCTCGAACGCTCCAAACTTCTCACTCGCGATTGACCAATCAATTATGGTGAATGTCTTGTAGAATAACAGAAAAAACTATGCCGTAACAGAATTCAACCCTCTCTCTCTCTCCAATGCCTGGTGTATTCCTCCAGGGTTTCAACGAATTAAAGAGCCTTAATTTCCAAATATTTGCTCACAAACGCTACGTTTATTCACGGAAATGCATTGCACTTGTGTGTGTAGCATTGTTTTCTCCTATCTTTTAATAATGCTGCGCCAGAGAGATAAGGCTACATTTAACGGGCCAAATACAGGCAAAATGCTCTGCTGTCGCACTCCTGTATCCTACCTACGTACGGCACGTCGGTACCGGTCACACAACATCAGAACATCTCGCCAATTCAAAGACAAAAAAGCACGATACAACGTTTCAAAATCGAAGGAAAAGTCAAGTCGCTGAAGGCAAAGTCAGTAAGAATTTGCTCATTTCATCGCTTCGAAATTCGAAAACACATATCTACACCAAACTAGTAGTAGTAATAGTAAAGATAGCAGTGTTTTAATAACTCAGACTTATCAAAGACAAAGAGATAGACAAAGATTAGGCATAGGATAGACAAACCTAACCAAACCTACGACTTATGGCCTGTCCTACTGAGGGGTTCCTACGTAAAACTCTACGAGTCAAATTTCACTGAGCGATGGATTTTTTTTCTACCTTGCATGAACGAAAAGAAATAAATAACAAACTCGTACCCGACTTCAACGACACGCAGTAACTTCTGTTGTTACGATGACTACAGGAAAGTATCTTTTTTTCAAACTTAAACGAAAGGGTAATCGAGACAAATTAGCCGGTGGCACATGTTGTGTTGTCTTACTGGTTTGCCCCTTTGACCCGTGAAGGCGGTCACAGCAAATTTGACCGAAAGCTTGGGCTAAATAATGATTTGTCGTGATTATCCTTTCGTATAAGTTTGAGAAAAAGAGCTCCTCAAGACGTCCATTTTCGCACTGCAAAAGAAAGTATCTGTAGTCAACGGAAAGTATCTGTAGCGGAAGAGTGCGGAAGTTCTTGTAATAAAAAGTAAAAAGTCCAGTTTAAGCTTCTAACTTCTACTAATCATAAGCCCTGCACGCCCCCTATTTTCCTTTATAAGAGAGTATGTACGATACCTAACGAGGAACCAAGTTTATGTATTTATTCGTGTACGTATAATTATTTATCCACTCACTGAAGGAATTAAGATAAAGTTCACGGGTCCAGATTCTCTTTATCAGCAATACTAAGTCGGAGAATGCAGTGCGTATCAATGATACAGAAATTTATATTATTTCACACGCGATTTACCCTCATTTGTGACGGCATGGGGACGCTAATAAGTTGATAATAAAAATGTTCCGGTGATCACGAGGGATCAGAGCATAGGTCCCAATGAAGGTCGCCGGAAGCGCGACAGAGCCAACGACCGATTTGACTCGTGCAGCGTCTTGGCACAAAAATTGAGGCGGCGAAACCGGCGTCTGCTGTTGTCATGAAGAGGGATCCTTCACATGTGAGGTAGGCGCTTAACCAAAGCATGACTTGCCGAGTTTTACCTATCATGCACCCAGAGGGGCATTAGCAAAAACGCAAGTGTTGAGCCGACGTGAACCGCCAGAAACTGTTCAACGATGTAAGAAGCAATTCGGCTTTTTATTATGAAACCGTTCCGTTAAATCTTGATAGGCAGCCTCGACCATGCCCTTAAATCTACACGGGGGTCTGCGGCTCCTCTTTTTCGAATGTTTTCTAGCAGGGTTTTCGCCATCGAGGGGAGGGCCGCCATTGCCCGATATCTCTTTTTTTCGGTGCTTCTATAAGAACTCGCGTCGCTCTGCCTGGCCGTGCCAAAACCTGCCGACTGCCAAAAACGGAGCGCCGCCGAGTTCGGTGACGACGCGAGTGCCCAACGCTTAGGCCACAAAATCAACCGAACAAACGACATCACTGATATTCTCTCTAATGAGTTGTCATTACTTCAAACTGCGCAGACCCTGGCAGCCCAACTGACGCTTAGATCAGGGGCACCCGCGACGCACAACACGGGCAAACCACAGCGAAGGACTCGCAAATCTGCAACCGGACCAACACCGCTTATGATGCCTCCTCCATTTTTGCCGACTCATGCAAGTTTTTACGCAGGAAGTAGACTGGTTAAAAATCCTTGCTTAAAGCCCAGTTACATTTAAGAAGACCGTCCAGTTGTTGAACGGGATGCCGATTTTTTTCTGCTGCTGATCAATTTTAACGAGAAGTCAACGCACTCCCATGCAAACACCTTCAGGCGCAAGCTAGTCGAATTTGTTGCTTATTGTGGATTATAATTTCCATCAACATTTAATGAGGTGCCTAAAATTCAAGACCACGCTCCTGCTGAAATATAGTTTTAGGACACAGGTTCACCTGCGGGTCTTCCAAGTTACAACGAGTAAGAGAAAGCAATTTTTTGCACTCGACGTTCCATCCTTTCTGCTTATAAAATCATCAATAAACTGTGCAGCGAGATTCAAATCAAATTGAGGGCGATGAGGAGGAAGACGCTCTGGAAGCTTGTAAGTGTGATCGCATTGTAAAGTTTATATTGGCGTATTAGAGTATAACAGATGCCGACATCAGATGAAGAAGAGGAATAAGAATGAGTGGAATTTGAAACAGAGGAATGCAATGGATACAGACATCGAGTTGAAAAATACTAAAAAGTGGTATTAGCGAGAAGAAGTGCGAGTACAACAGCGATAAAAATAAGATAAAAACAATACTGTTAAAGACTGAAGAAAACCACAGGTATGGAAATGAAATTAGGAAAATGAGCGGTGAATTGAAAGGTGCAGACGCAGGACTAAAAATGCAAATGAAAATTGTGGAGTTTGAGACACAGGAAAGCAACATATGAAAGCGTCAAAGTAAAAAAGAACCTGTTCAAGCTGTGAATGATCATTACCATAAAGGCCGACTATAACACTTAGGAAAATTTCAATTTTATTATTCGTTAGAACATAAGGTGACAACGCTGAAAATATTGAGAATATACACATAAACATCATGATAACAATAATAAATGCGGCATTGTTGGTACAGATGGTCGGTTAACTTGATATTAAGGCAGAATTTCTGTTTGTATGAGGTGCACACCCAGAAAACTACTCTCGCGCACATACCACAAGTAGGTTACACGTAAATGTTTGACGCTCGACGGAGTCGTACGTCAATGAAGTCGTACGTTTATGGAGTCGTACGTCAATGGAGTCATATGCCAATGGTGTCATATGTTAATAGTGTCATATGTTAATGGAATCATATGATAAAAGATCCTTATGTTGATGGAGTCGTTTGTTATTGTAGTGATGTTTAATGAAACAAAATTGACGCACAAAAAACTGCTATACAACATTTTAAAATTTTCTCGTCGCTAAACTGACAATTCATCCGGAAACCGAGAATAGAACAGATCGCTCGCAAGCTACCGGCAGCAGGTGAATAAAAGCATCTTTTCCTGTGTGTGGCGCACACGGCGCATGAGAGCGAGCCATGAGCGTTCAAGGGTGACGAATTCACGCGCCTCTACGTTATTAGATTTCAAAAGTTACACGGATGTTAATAATATCACATCAGTAACATTGTATACAGCATAGCATAACACTTATGTAATCCTAATATACCAATATATGTCATTTAACGGTAATATATAGGGTACGAGGGTTATTTGAAGACATTGTTAGTATGTTAAATAAACAAAAATAGTTTCGCAAAAAACGTAATATATAAATGAACATGGTACAAATATCTTTGAACATACTTTCTTATCGAATTATTCTATGAAGCCATCTTTGGCTTCAATGACTGCTTCTATAGAGGTCTGGAACCCTCTGCAAGCTGAAATTAAGTGGTCCTTATTCATTTCGGACATCACTTGGACAACTGAGGCCTTCAGTGAAGCTATGGTACAACGAGGATATCGACTAGTCTCCTTTTAAACAAAGCTCCACACATAATGGTCCATAGGGTTTAAATCTGGCGCGATTGGGGCCTATAAGTAGGGGAGTCATACAATTGTAAAAATTCTCTGATAACCAATCCTGGGTCGCTATGACTTTGTTTATGAGCGAAATCTTCGTAGAGAACTCCATGCTATGAATGTATGGAGCAGTGACTCGTAAATGGCCCACAAGACCACTCATTTAAACAGGGCCAAAGCCCACGCACATTGAACTGTAGAAGAGTGGAATGGTATCATGTGGTAAGATGAATCACAATTCTGTCTGTATAGCGATGATGCCCGTTGTCGTGTTCATCGAAGACCTCATGAAGCCTTCAACGATGCCTGAGTGCAAGGGACGATACAAAGAGGAGGAGGGTCTCAAGTTCTGCGGCCATTTTAACTAAACAAGAGTAGGTCCTTTAGTTGAAGTATTCGTCAAACTTAACCAGCATGGTTACATTGAACTGCTAACTAACCAAGTTTTACCATTATCGTACTATCTGAATGAAGAAAGACATGTTGTTTTGCCTACGTTTCCGGATGACAACTGCCTGGTGCATCGAGCTAGAACTGTCAGTAATTGGCATGAAAGTTTTTTAGGATACAGCAGGCATTAAGATTGGCCAGCTACGTTCCCAGACATGAACCCAATAGAAAATTTGTGGGATCTCCTTCAACGACAAGTTAGTCGTCGAAAAGATCGTTTCCGTACTGCGGCTGCACTGCGAAATCAGTTGACGCAATAGCGGCTTAAAATAGACCTGGTGCACATTAGGACACTTGTAGACTCAAAGCAGCTCAGAATTATACCTATTATTTGTACTCTTGGAGGCCCTACATCATATTATTGGCAGGCAACTAATTTTTTACTGTCCGTGGAGCTTATATTTCGAAATCACAGACAGAAAGAAGTTCGCTCAACCTTCTCCCCCGTCCGCAGGTTTTTCTTGATGATCTTACTTGCAACAGCAGCTGAGCGTTCAAATTACAGCGAACATGAGACGAAGTTAATCTGAGCACTGGGAGAAGTTGCCTCAACAAAGATAGTACTGTTAGTACAATTGTATATCCAGATGAGTGATGCTATGGTCGCTTGACACATTGTAACTCCATGTTCTCTAATGAGGATAGTTGTCAACAAACTTGAAGGCATAATTCAAAACCTGTCTTGAAAAAAGAGCAATAAGAGGTGAGCTAAGAGCGTACTTTTCTGAGTGGGGATAACAATATTGTCCATCGCAATCTTCGCAATTTGATTTGCTTGAAAATTTCAGAATTCCATCGTGGTTGCAGTTATGTATGGGCATAATGTTAAACGAGGTTTGGGTAGAACTCGATTAACTACTAGCAACAACAAATATCAAGGTATGTGTGACCAAGGGTTGTAATTTTACACATTTGTACCGGAGAACGAGGGCATTATGAGATGTTGTAAATTCATACGCTGCAGGTGAATGATTTATGATCATAGCTTTGCAAGTGCGCGAGAATAAAAGTGTGGTTGCAGGTACATTTGCCCGTGCACAATTTTGCCTAAGGTCGCAGTTATGCACACAGTAAGCGAACGAATAAAAAAATAAAAAAGTCATAGTTTAGCACTTGCTCTGCGGCTGTGCGCACAGCTTCTGTACGACGCACTCTGCACAGTCGCTCAGGAAAGGCTAAGTGATATTGTAACAAATAATGAAAACATTTTGTGTGGAGGACCGTCAAAACACATACTCTCTCACAATGCCAGAGACGTGCTGTCTGTCCCTGTTTAACTGATGCTATAGTGGGAGAACCCACATGCTCGTTGTCAAACATTCGAATGTAGTAAATAAAAATTAACCTATAGCGCATTAATGCCAGCTTCAGAAAATGGGCAGTTTTACGTTTGTGGTGCATACCGGCTGCACTCCAGTGTGGCCAGGGCATAGAGGCCCAAACACTTTCAAAATATTCAAGATATTCACTCCCCCAATTACCTCACACAAGATGAGTTAGAGGAGGGATCTGCACGGAATATGGTGTACTTATTGTACACGTACGGTGCACTTTCGTGATTTGACGCACGACAGAAAGAATTAACGATTCTGGAAACGGGTGTTCTGTCTTCAATTAAGTGGCCGTCAGTTGCGGTAAAGTTCCCCAATTTTTGGAGTTTACGCTCTCCTTCTCGGCCAGTTTTAGCCCCTGTAGAAGCCACCACCGCTACTCCGCTACCATTTCGGTAGTCCACAAGTAGCGAAGTAGCGAACCACCCAGCTTTGTTTGTAACGAACTACTTCAGAAGTAACACTGACCGTGCTTACAGTATCGGCCAGGCCGAAGTGGGCATGGCACTCCGTTTCAAGTGAACGGGACCCGTTCCATCCACGGAGTGCAAATACTGGATTATCTTGCACTCGCAAGAAAATCCTACTCTTGCACTCGTGTTTTCCTTATTAGAAACGGAAACGTGAAGCGCAACACACCCCGCTGCGCCCCAGTGACCCGTGAGAAATTACAAAGAACCTTTATTAATTTCAACACGTTTTACCGTTGGGTTTTCAATGCCCTACAACTACTGGCGTGTTGAGGGATGTGAAGAATGTGTGGTTTAAGCTTCCTTTTCCAAGGGAAGTACTCCCTGGTTACGTGAAATGCCTCGCCTGAGCCGGGATTCGAACCCTGAACGTCCCGGCTGTGAGGCCATTACGCTAACCAGTACGCCATGGAGCCCAACATGATTTATAGGATTACAAGGTATTTAAAAATAATTTTTTTGTATTGCAGGTCATTAGTGAACGAACAATATTTCTCCGTTTCTTCGTTTTCATATCACAACACAGAAATTAGGTAGTTATAAAGGATTCAATATTTATAAAAGAGTTTAAAAATCAATGTGTGTCATGGTATGTATTAATTTTGTTGGAACAATGCGTTTTTGCCCGTTCTCCTCCCACGAAATAACACGCTTGTCCGCCATGATCCAGACCGTGCTTCGCTGTTTCGGCAAAAGAAACAAAAAGCACCGCCAGGGATCATTCAATTGGAAATTATAGTCAAAACGAACTACGATTCCATGTTACGGGAAAATTGCGTTAGGAATTTCGCATTTGAATTCGAAATATATCAGTAACAACATGAGATTATTCGAATGAAATTACGCGTAGCACACGAGTCTTCAACCTATTAATGCATGAAGTTAATTTTTCAATAACTTGTGTCAATTCTTTTCAACAAATAGTTAAGTTTTTTAATAAAAAAAATGAATGATAAAAATTGTCCGGGTAAAGATCTAAATGCTAAAAGAGAAAGCCAGACGTCCCGGTGTATTACTAACATGTATCCGAAAATTAATCAGTAAGGTATGAATTATTTCTTTCGTGAATAATTAAGCACAAAAATGTAGAGGCACTGAATCATTAATAAAACATCCGTCGGCATGACCTTCTGTTATCATTGTTCTTATTTGATAAAATTCTCATCGAGTGCCCAGGAAACTGGACGCCGTGCATCAATGGAATTACAAGCGTCGCACACTGAAAAGCTCGGACTTATCGTTTCAACATCGGCATTTAAGAGCCCAAAATAACAAGTGTATTTAGATCTGCCGCAGCTTCTTCGTCATAAAATTCCCACTACATGTTCTTGCTAAACATCAAAGGTCGCAGCACCAGTTAGTTACGGTAATAAATAAATCAATTTTATACATGATACAACACCGTTTTCTTTCACAAAAGTTACCCTTTAATTAACACTAATGGTGATCAATTTTTCTATGGTTACTGATAGGAAAGTCGACTGAGTCGACTTGACAGCTCTTAAAATTAGGAGCTCAGTTCCTCTCTCGTTCCATTTGTCTTTAATAAGAAAATAAACTATCAAAATTTCACTTGCTATCTCAATTGGTTCCCTCGGCCACATCTAGCGCCACGTGAACGAATTTCTGGCGCTTCAGATCCGTCGCTCTCGTAAGGTCCCAGAAGAAATGACCGCGTATATTTTCGAGGAGACGTGTTTTTTGCGAGACTTGAGCGATACTTCAGTGTAACGTATGAGTTAGCGGCGATAAGCCTAATGTGCTGCGGAGAACCCGATTTTATCGCGCTAAGCGGACCCTCACATTCACGGAGCTGCTATGTTATATATTGCAAGCTCTGACCATGAAAAGAAAAGCAGCTCGGGAATTTATAGGTACGTTTATCTCTCGTTTATCCACTTGAATTAGTGCATAACGTCTATATGCTAAAATGATACTCGAAACTTATGAAGGTATTGCATAGGTGCTTTATTTTGGCCAAAATATTGCTGAATCTAATTGAACCACCGCTCGCTACCGCTGGGGTACTTCAGAGATGAACGAGTTTCAGAGCACTCGCCAGCATATCAGATAATGAGCTCGTACATAATGCAATGATTAAGCGCTCCAGTATGAACGTTGAAGTTTCAACAAATGGCACGGAGAACTTATATCATCTGCCTTTATACTTAAATGAGCTCGGATACCACTTTCATGTTAATGATATCGTCTTATCAAGAGGTAACTGAATAAACGAGTCGTCAAATAGCCTGGACGAGCAATACTCAAAAGCTTGTATGTTGCAGATGTATAACGAAGTGTACCGTAAATTTTTTCTTCTTTCAAGTTTTCATTTAAAAAATTCAATCCAAATTTTCACACCTGAAACCCTGCGAGGTGGTATTCGTGTTTGAAGTCCAGATTGATGCAAGCAGTCTTTAGGAGAGTGATGCAAAGAGTCTTTTGCCAAGAGATGCAAAGAGTCGTTTACCAAGAGCTGCAAAGAGTCGTTTACCAAGAGATGCAAAGAGTCGTTTACCAAGAGATGCAAAGAGTCTTTGGCCAAGAGATGCAAAGCGTCTTTTGCCAGAAAATGCATTGAGTCATTTGGAAAGAGATGCAAAGAGTCTTTTGCCAAGAGATGCAGAGTCTTTGACCAAAAGGTACAAAGAGTCTTTGGCCAAGAGATGCAAAGAATCCTTTGCGAGTGGTGCAGAGAGTCTTTTGTAGAATGATGCAGAGGGTCTTTTGCAAAGTGATGCAGTGTCTTTTGCAAAGTGATGTAAAACGTCTTTATAGCAGAATGATATAATGGGTCTTTTGCACTGTGATTCAGTTTTTGGCAGAGTGATGCAGAGGTTTTTTTCAGAGTGATGCAAAGCGTTTTTCAGAATGATGCAAAACGTCTTTCAGAGTGATTCAAAGCGTTTTTCAGAGTGATTCAAAGCGTTTTTCAGAGTGATTCAAATCGTCTCTCAGAGTGTTGCAACGCGTCTTTAAGAGTGATGCAAAGCGTCTTTCACAGTGTTGCAACGCGTCTTTAAGAGTGATGCAAAGCGTCTTTCGGAGTGTTGCAGCGCGTCTTTAAAAGTGATGCAAAGCGTCTTTCAGAGTGTTGCAACGCGTCTTTAAAAGTGATGCAAAGCGTCTTTCAGAGTGTTGCAACGCGTCTTTAAGAGTGATGCAAAGCGTCTTTCAGAGTGTTGCAACGCGTCTTTCAGAGTGATGTAAAGCGTTTTTCAGAGAAAAGCAAAGGGTCTTTCACAGAGTAGTGCAAAAGGTCTTGTGCAGATTGATGAGAAGGGTTTTTCACAAAGTGACTCGGTGATTCTGACAGAGTGATTAAATTATATATTTTCTGAGTGATTCAGGTATACTTCTACGGAGTGGCTCTCTCTTATTTACAAAGTTAAACAGCAACTTAACAATTCATTTACAAATGTCAGTACGTCTGTCTTGCATACTGTTTTAGCAATTTATTCTCATTGTGATTCGTGTACAGAATGCTTCACATTGATACCTTTCTCTGTACCTGCCTGGACATAAATGTTACAGTGTGGATGTGGTCAGAGATCAGATTTCGCACCAGTACTTTGCTTGCTCAGGGAGACCATTGTACACGATTATTCGACCAACAAATTGAGGACAGATTAATTTCCGTAAAAATTTGAGGCCTCCTTGTCGAGAGTTCTCCTTGTAATTGAAAACTAGAGTACAAATAAATAAACTGAAGTGTAACGCGGTTTCTTGAGACATTGAGAGACATTTCATGAAGAAATGAAAATATCGACAGCGTGTTGAAATTCCGCGCATGAAACATTCGAGATCGTCAACGGTTCAGGCACTATCAGATCCCCCAAATGAAATTCTAAAAATAAATTGGTATGAATTAAAGCTTGCAGATCTAGATTAGGGAGATGAAATATTAATTGCCAGTGTAGCACATTGCATACACATGTATCTGTTGAATATCCAAAGACCAGGAAGAGAACATGATCAAGCAACATTCTATTTAAATAATAAATGCGAGACAAATTTAGTAGTAGTCGTAGTAGAAGTAAGAATAGCAGCACTTTAGTAACTCAGAATATCTCACAGCAAAAGAAAAGGGACCATTTGGTACGGACTTTGGAGAACAGGAAATCTATGCACAAGGTGCGTTCCTCACAAGATCCCCTGAGCATAGAAACAGCAAGTTCAGAAGGAAAAGGAAGAAAAGATAAAGGATCATCAGCGAAGAAAGCATGAAATTAGAAAAAAAGGGGACAAGAAAGATCGAAGTCCCAAAAGCCTAGCTTAAGCTGAGGTAGCCAACAGTGTCCCCCTGGGTATGCTAATCCAAATAGCATCAGATAGACAAACCTAACCTCACCTAACCTAATCTAACCTTACCCTATTCTCAATAGCCTATCCTGCGCCCCTTGATGAGGAAATAAGTTTAAACAACTTTGTTTTTCGTTCTTTTTTCGTTGAAGAAATTACAGAATATGTTCTAGAATTTAGCCTTTCACTTTTAAAAGCAATTGATCCCCGAATTCTGAACGCTTGTAAGCGATCATTCAATTCGAAAAGCGATCACGAAACGTTCACGTCATCTGTATTGCATTACCTTCCAATAATTGTTATCACCTTTCACTCCTACTTTATTTTGGGGATTATTACAGTAATTGCAGAAGCACCTAGAGCGCATCCATCTCACATCGTGTCAGCGATCACCTGCCTGCAGCCAAAAGAAAAACACTGCCGTTCAATTTTTTACTCGTTATAACATAAGAGAAAAATATCTCAGAAAAATAACCGCTCTATAGACACCATCGAAAGTTTCAAACCAGCAAAATATTTTACGTATCATCACGGGACGTACGTACGTGCAATGCAATCGAAGCGCATTTAAATGCACGAACGCTGTCGACGACAGGCAAAGTGAGTGTGTGTGTGTGTGTGTACAGTCAAAATCAGTGATATACATAAGTTATGTATATATATATGTATATATCAGCTTGCCGTGGCCGCCGAGAGTGTGCTAATTGCGTCAACAATCGGGCACTGCGACTGGAGTAAGAGATCAATAAAAAGTTGCCAACACGCCACTGCAAAACCTTGGATACCTTGGATGCAGTTCGAGTACTCCATCCCAGGCCACACTGGTGTGCCAGCTTTGTGTAAGGATATCGTCATTTATCTTTCATTCTCTAGGTAAACACTCTACGCTGGGTATCGAACCCAGGACCTCGAGACTATATGGAAGGCAAGCGCGTAATCGCTTGCGCCAGGGAACCACTGAGCATCACGTGATATTGTAGCAACAGAAGGCGTCACAATTTGAAGGTGCAGAAACAAACAAAACTTCTCTCATACTGACGCAGTATATGTGTCTACCAACAAATTCTACCCATCTACTTTGAAATTCGATTGCTATTGGAGAAAGTTTAGAGGAAAAATTACCTCACTACATTTTTCAGTTACTTTACGGTGTCGTTTGCTGAATTATTATCGGAAAATGACGAAGCCTAAAAATGTACAATTAGCAATTCTTATATTCACCTGTTTCCGATATCACTGAAATTTCAACCAGAGCTGAAGCAACCAGTGTAGTTGAGTCCAGTGCTTGAGGAACAACAGATAGTCAATTATCAAATCAAAGAGAGAAAATCAAATTTCACAATCGGGCAGTACGGTTCCCATTAGAGGTAGCTGTAATTATCATGTGATCAAGTTCGGTTGATAGCGCAAGAGGACGAACATCAACGTTTTGAGCCTTGAAACATTGTGTCAAAATGGACAGATTGGACCTCTACGGAGGGCGAGGGCGTATGTAAAGTGTTCTTTCATACTACCACGAACTATTGAAAATAAACCCAACTGAACGATATGAATTGAGGAAAAGAAAGATGAGCTATACGAATGACAAAGCTTGCTGATAGCATTTCAATGGTTCAGCGCTGATTTTAAACGTCACTACCCTGTACCAAATATCTTCAAAATTTATTTGGTATCATACGTACGTACATTTTGTATTTAGAACCGGGTTGTGATACATCCTCCCTCTTTTTTTGTGTCACCCTGTATATGCCGGAGTGTTCATTACAAATTCCCGCTCGGCTGGCCAAAACTCGGAACTGCTCTACCAATCGGAGATCTAGCGCTACTTGTGCATGAATTCACAAATTCAGCAAATCAAACCGCACGTAAATCCCCACAACCGCGTGCAGCGAATGAAGCAAATAATATGATAGTAATCCCACTATATAATAATAGCCCAGTGGTGCTTGGTTGGTTGATCCATTCCTCTCTGTCACGCTCTTAAGGATTTAGATAGGAGAAAATTCCCGTGTCCGTATTTTAACTAATCAGCGAGACTGTCAGAGAAGGCAGTCCGTATCAGTGATACTGCAAATAACAATAATTCGGATCCGATTTACCGTAAATTTTGAAAAATCAACGTAATTTGCCCCGCCATTTTTGGCGGAGCTCGTTTTCTAGTCCCGCTATATAATATTTACTGAAAACACTATTGATACGGAAAACTAATCATCCACTCCCACTATGTAATAACCAGTGAAAGCACTATGTAGTAATACTAGAAACATATTTCCTATCAGATTTACCGTAACTAAAAAGTAGTCTTAAGAAATTAACATCATTTCTACTAGGGCGCGTCTTATAGTTGTATAATAACGAACAAGAAGAATTATTACCTGCCCAGGCATTTTTTCTTCAAATCCGAAGACACTTAGCAAAATTACCCGTAGTATTCAGGGACACTTCAGCACCAGCTTCGTTTTTGTTCGGTACGTTAAGCCGTCCAAATTGTGAACATATTCAGAAACTTATTTTCGTGCCTAAAACTCAAAAGGACTAAAACACCGAGATAATGAGTCTTCGCTCTGGCGTCTGAGAGCCGAGTGGCCAAAAGATCACCGTTGTCGCTAAAAAGGACACGACAGACCGACGGCCGCGGCGTAAGGTGTTCCAGAAGGCGTTAGGGCTCGCCTAAGCTAGAGATCGTGACCCGAGCCTCATTGAAATCTCCTTTCGTGAACCAAGCTTTGGTCTCAGGAACTATACGGACGCCCATCTGGATGCTCGCTGCTTGCCCCCCATGTTGCTTGAGTTGTCCAAGCACAAGACACAAAATCGCTCAATGCAGAAATTGGGGATAAAATTACCCCCCATGTTGCCAAGCAAGAGATGCAAAATCACTCAATGCAGAAATTGAGGATAAAATTTCTCGTGCAGAATTAAGATCAGTAACTCGGAATCGAAATTACGTAGGAGAATGCGTTGGCGATGATCAAGTGTGGTTAGGTGAACAAAATGACGCGCATTCGTAAAACCTCAGAGTGGTTTTAGATGCTTTGGGCTGCAATTTGTCGTCAATAGATATTCCCAATGAGAGATGTGAATAAGTTTTCCTTATTAAAAGGAATTAATTAACCTAGTTTAGTAATTGACGGTCACGCTTTTACCTCACCTGCTGCGACTTACATCGCAATCGCGCTCTGCCTCGCCTTCTTTCGAGCTAAACTAATTCAAGTATTACGCAGACCACAAAATATAAAAACTGATTCCATTAGTGGAAATTGAATTAATTAGACAGAAAAACCCTCATTTTAAACTCAGTGTAGTGTTCCATGGAAACACCCTGCGCCTCTCGCTGAGTGCCGGTCTTATTCGGCATGGACGACCTTGGTGTCCACAGCTTGATCGAGTGCACTGGTTACAAAATAAAAATCGAATTAAAATGATGAATTGGAAAATTGGTGTCTGAAGATATAATTATTTCGTATTCTCTGAGGCAAATCAATCATTGGCGAACGAACAAGAGATTGCTCTGTATGAGAAGATTTTTTGTTCCTGATCCTTAACAATTGTTGCTTTAACTTCTGTTATTGCAAATCAATAAAAACACCAGAACTATCCCATAACTTCCAGGAAACTCTTTTGCATTATACTTGAATTCCATATATAACTGGTGGAATATTGAAGAAAGGCAAATTTCAAAATTCTTTAACCTAATCACAAAAGCAAAATTCTGCCATTAAACTTAGCGTAGTTACGAAGGAATGTGAAATTTTGGCTTCAACTCAGGAACAAAACAGAATTTAAATTATCTTTCGCTGTGCGATCAAAAGAACTGTGGATGCCCAGCAACCTCGGGCGCACCGGCGGGTTGAGCGCTGCTGCAGATACTCTGACGAATGGTAGGTTTAAAAATTAGAAAAGAGACTGATTTCGAAAGCGAAAAGTTCATTTATATCAACTAATCAATGGTAGCAAAAAAACTTTGAATAATTAACTGCTGATGAAAGCGAGCTTTGTACAAAGTAATTATAGATACTGCTCATTTAATTCTGTGCTACCCGTTCGATATGTATTTACTCAAGTTTGTATAAATGAAAAATAAAATTTGCAGCACGATAAAAAATAAATTGACGCTATCTAAATTGGAACCAGGGAAACACGAAACTAAATATTCGGGGATAAATTTTTGTTTGAGGTTGCCCTGTGTATTGCTTGCTTGAAATTAAATTAATCTGAAGTTTTTGAAAATAACTTAAACTGAAAAGTCGCTCTTTGAATACCAACAACGCATGATTGGCGACCGTTTTTCATGTGGAAGAAAATTATCAAATGTCTTGAACACCAAAATTCACTTACCACATCCGAGAGTAACACTAGAAATTTAGAATTATAAAATTAGTACATCGAACTAGGAAATTATACGTACTTTTATGAAGGTTCCCTGCTAATTATGCAGTCGTGGCACCTCAGATGATACGAAAAATGCCTTTGCTCAGCTAATGCGCTTTGTTTCGTAACATACGTTGGTGAACTCGGTTTATTTCTGATCATTTTACCCAAACCTAGTACACTGCTGAGCACCACGAAATCAGACAAAATAGTTGCTCAATTTTTTTTCTATTCCTATATTGCCCATTTCGTTTTTGAGCCTGTAAATCTCTCTATGAATGTTGGCCTGTAACATTTTATCAAGCATACTGAAATGTTCCCGTTCGTAAAAACAACTCATAAATAATAATGCACTAACTGGGCTGGGCAACAGGTGTGCTTATTTTCAAGGGAAATTTGAGACCGACGAAGCGTATACCTTTGTGGTCAACCCAATAAGAATAAACCATTAAATATCGCACCTAAAGCCAAGCTACTCGTCATTTCTAAAGAGAAGCGCACTATTCATGTTCACACACTATAATCAAATTTCACGAAAAGCTTAGCTCGACGATAAATTTCCCAGGACAGTTACATCGCCGCCCCACGAAACCATTTAGAAAATTCGCAGATTTATGCTCACGAAACACACGCCCAGTGACATCTCGTCTCCACTTGAAGAACAATATCTTGTTTCTGGCCATCGCCAGCAAATCAAAGAAGTCCTTCCCTGGTCACGATCTCACCGTTGTCACGCTAAGTACGGAGTTGAGTTGTGTCTGATTTCATCCTATCAAGAAATAAGACACAAAACAACAGCAAGTTTTGACACGAGAAGTATATCGGTTCCGCGGCACAGGTTCAGCCATAAATTTTACGTGCTTGGGAAAGCTGGAAGAGACTCAGCGTTTATTCGTTTTGTAATCCTAAAGGAATCAGAATGAGAGTAAAGGAAATGCGCGCTTGATGGCGCTTAGATAACACGTAGCACTTTGGCCGGACGAGGCCGACGCGCTGGCAGCGACCTGAAAGTGATGTCGATGTGCTGAGGCTGCAGACGTGTGGAAGGACCACCACTCAACTTGGCAATGTTCACGACGATGTAAATGATGATGAAAAGCAGTAAATGCACATTGAAAAAAGTAGCATTACAATCCTTTTGGAATACTTGAATAGTAAGCTTGTTTAAAGCCCTGCAGTCAACCTATTGACTATTTTGTCAACGAATTATAATTGTGGAAAGCTCAATAAATTTCATATAAAGAAACATCCTCGCTTCCAGCAGCCAAATACGAAAATCCAGCCCTGCGACTGACGAACGCGCCTCAATTTAAGAAAAACTTAAGAAAACTTAAGAAAAACTCAATAAACACAAATTCATCAGAAAATTAGTTTCAACTCGGGAATTAAGTCAATTCTAAATCATCAGTGGAAATTAATCGTCAGTAGATATCAATGCTCCGATAAATTTTTGTTCGTGTGCCTATTGTTTCGTAAGTAAAGGGGTGTTCGTAGGTCGCTGTTCCAGTACAGTAGCGTTAAGGCAGGGAGTTGGCGTGATGTTCCGATCGATTGCATCACAGCAGGCAGTCGGGGCGAAGAAAAGTGGGAGAATCTTAAGAGATGCCAAAATATTATCTTATGAGATGCCAAAATATTATCTTATAAGAAGCCAAAATATTAAACCCACTGCCTGGAATGACACAAAATGAATGTTTAGGAAAAAGTTGAGATAAAGATATGCGGTAACGAATGCAATTAGGAGCAAAGCTTGCTGAAAATTAGGATGCAATTAAAAGTGAAGGGAAGTTTTTTCAGAGATAAGCGCGTTTGATGGATGAAGAGGGATGCTGGGGGCACAGGGAGAGCAGAAACGAAAACCAGGCCACGAAATGCGCGTGGAACTCGAGTTGGACGTCAAATCTTCGCCACAAGCCCAGCGGTATTCAGCCCGCACCTATTAACTCTACTCAGCCCTATGAACGGGCAATGTAATCGTTAATATGGTGAGGTATGAGCGAATAACCACAAAAATACTTCACATTCAAAGTTTATTCTGTCTGTGATAGATTAACACAGCTTGATCTCTGGGACTACTGTCGCCCTACATAGTTGAAGGGTACGAGTGTGCCTGCAGGGTTATTTCACCGTGGTTTGCATTATTGATCACAAGCGAGTTTTCTCGTCACTCGTAAGTCTTCATCATTTGTCACTAAAATCAAGTCTCTCCGAATTAGCGACAGCGATATTCCACTGGAATTCTTAAGTACTGGCAACAATTTATCCAGAAAACTAGTTGAAGGAACGAGATCAAACGTTCATGATATCAAGCATAGAGCAGCAAGAGTGACTTGTCATCCACATTCACGAAAAGAAAATTAAAAAGAAAATACGATCATAACTGCAAAAGTAAGCGCAACAGATGTCCATGACAAGCGCTGGACCCACGGCATGGAGACCGAGATCCAAGAAATGCTGCGTTCCCCACGATCGGTCAGTGGGGCCGGTGTCCGGCTGACCCTCTGGAGCAGCTCAGGTATCCTACCTACCACAGGGATATCACCCATCCCTAGGGATCCTACCTACCACAGGGATCCTGCCTACCACAGGGATATCAACCATCCCTAGGTATCCTACCTACCACAGGAACAACAAGCATCCTTAGGGATCAATTCCTTAGGGACGCTGGAGAACGATCTTTTATCAGCACTCGTCATTATTGCGACTAACAACTAAAAAAAAACATTTGTTCGTTTTAATATTTTGTCGTTGCATGATGGTATTTATGCCCATTTGTGCGTGAGGTCTACACGTTACACTAATACTGCTGGGTAAGGTTACAGTAATATTGCTGGGTAAGGTTACAGTAATATTGCTGGGTAAGGACACGTAAGGCGGAGATCTCAGACGCACGAAGATTGTTAAAAAGATGAGTCTTTTGAATTGGGAAATACTCAGCAACACCCTCGATTGTAAGATCGTCGAACTTACACGAAAAAATTGTGCAATTGAAAATTAGAAAAACAACAGTTTTCATTTACGCATAAGTAACGTGAAATACCTGCCAGAATTATAATTTCGTGACTCTATCTCTTTTCATCACCTAAAATAACAAAAATCAACAACAACTCGTGTACTCTGAATCACTCGATTGTACTAATCCTACCAAATGTACATTTGTCAAACGTTTTCTGAACATGGGTAAAGTAAATTGTTCTTTTTCTGAAGTAACGATTAACAATAAACCACCAAATATTACTTTTCTGCTCTTCATAATCAAATTTCTCCCACTAACTGTGATCTCGACTAACTGCTTTCTTTACACTTTTCTGCATCAAAGATCGTGCAGAAAGAAATATCCCCGGATTAAGTTCTACTTTAATAAAATGACCACTTAACACAATACAATGTGAAGTTCGTATGCGTGATTGAATTTCTATCGGAACCACCCACACAACAAGGCATCGCTACAAACCTGCCCATGCCAATATCCACCTTTCATTTCTCATTCTCAATGTAACCACTTTATAGAAACACTTGAATAGCTCGTACTCGTGACTGAATTTCTACAGGAACCGCCCTCATTTCAAGACATACCTGAAAAACTAGCGATACCAATATCCCCTTTTCAATCCTCATTTAACAGCTTTCTTCACTTTTCTTCGGTTGGAAGATTCGGCACATGGAAGAATTTCGAGCGCATGCATGCAATGAGCGCTTCAGGGCCCCAATCTGCGCTCACTATCGCGTTCTAGCAACGAACAACTTTCCGAAATTCACGCCTTTGAAGCCCCATCTGATAACAATAAAGTTCGCAGGGCATCTCACGTCGCGAAATACCAAAGCTTGCACCGGGAGGGGTGCGAGATACGAGAATTGCAAAAGCCCAGGCCCCAAATTTCACTACATGAAAGGTAAGTTTGCTTGCGGTAGAGCGCATGTATGTAGAGCAAATGGTCATCATTTAGTTCGGAACAATGTTCGAGTAATAATCAAGGCGACTTTGAACCAGACCGTTGGGTCGTATAAAGTGATTCTGAAGCAGCGATGGGTTTAAAAACTTATGACTATCTCTGTTGAAAATTTTAAAGAGCGAGTGTTTCTGAAACATCATTTATTCGTCATCAGGCACACCTTTACGTCAGCAGGTTGAAAATCTTCAATGTGTGTACTGTAGAATGCAATAACGCTCTTGGTCAGCTAGTTGGTTTATTCCTTCAACATCGTTTCAGTGAACCATGAAAAATAATAGAAGAGAAACTGCGGCAACCAATGACTTTCTTCAATACCAGCGAAAACTTTACATTTTGTAGATGATTTTCGACATTTAACAGTATCACTCAGCTAATGTTATACGAGTGTATATGTTCAATTACATCCCCAAACTAACTTGTAACGTACTCTATACGTATTGGGCCACCGGTGTACCAATCAACCA
Organism: Orchestia grillus; assembly: GCA_014899125.1. Classification (NCBI taxonomy): domain Eukaryota; kingdom Metazoa; phylum Arthropoda; class Malacostraca; order Amphipoda; family Talitridae; genus Orchestia; species Orchestia grillus. The sequence goes on along the minus strand of VOMN01083394.1, from coordinate 4,643 downwards.
CTGTTGCGTAATGGTTGCGTAACACACAAAAAGCCCTCAAAGTTGATTAAAATAACTCGACACCATTAAACCGAATAAAGAGAGAGCGCAAGAATGATGAGAGCATGTCTAACTACAAACACCAAAGTGACGCCAGATTCCGATTTGGGTCCCATCGAATCAGCTCAGGTATAATCATTCATGCGTAAGCACCTTGTTGAGTATCGGAATGGGTCTAACGATACCAAAATTCAATTAGGTCGGGCGCAATAAAGATATTTTCATTTCCCCTTTTTGTGAAGCTCTGCGTCACGGTAACATCACGTATGAACGAATAATATGTCTCTGCAGAAACACGAAAATCGATCGTAATTAGCTATGATAACTAATTCTTGAAGTATAATTCTAATTGTCAAAAATTTCTGCATGTATAAAAAATAGGGAATTTTTGTCCCTCGAAATGACGCATGTGCAAAACTTTCTAACGCATATTGGTTCGTGGTTGATTGAATTTGTTGTTATAGAATTGATTTTTACGGTGATTTATACCACGTTGTGGTGGGCCTTCGTTTAATTATATTCGCTCACACAGCGAAGATAAAAAGTAAAGATCAAAAGAATGAAATAATAAGAAAAAATTCGTTCGATTGAACGTTGTCAGCCCGTCACAGGTCCACCACCACCTCGTACCCATACCTCAATGTTCAAATCACCTCTAATATCACTTTCATTCAGAACAAAACCGTCATTAGCAAAGCTAGACCTTTTTGATGTATTAAGCACCACAGGCACCGTGACATCTAAAGAACGGAAGATCCACTCGCATGCCTTCTTCTTCCCTTGGCTTAACTTTTTAACGACTTAATTAATTTCAGAGATATGACTGCGTTTAACTTATAATACAAAAACTAGCTGCAGCTGTACGCGTTTCTGCAATTATGGTGAATTTAGCTCCTGACGAAAAGCACCAGCGTCCTTATGAAAACGGATTTTGAAATCAGCACAACATTAAAAAGTTCACACATTTGCTGTCATCATGAGAGTTAGTTTCATCGTCTCATGCAACCATTAAAAAAGGTTTTCATTCAAAACATTGTAAATTTTCTTATCGCAGTGGTTCTATAAAGTGGAAGCATTTGTAGCCGATACATAATCAACGAAGACGCGCATGTGCGTCAGAGGCAGAGCTAATGATAGCAAATAGACATGGCTAAGTAGCAGTTGAGCAGAAGAGCTAGAATACCACATTACTCACATGTGCATCAAGTGGCAAAGATAGTGTCAACATCGGCTTTTCAATCACATTCGGTTTCAACGCCACATTTTTTAAAGTTTTCGCACATCAAATTTCAGAGTATTTAACATGGAAGTCAAGGAAGGTATTCTTTGAAAACAGTGGAAGAGTAGCAATCAAATTTCTGTCTCTTACTTTTCGTCACCTAGCCTCTTGAGATGAGTCAGTGCTGAAGGTTGAGCAGAAAATTAGAAACAAGATTTTCAATATTCATTGCCTTGTGACTGTACCGTCTGTAATAATTTAAAACTTATATTAACCGACTCTATAAGTTTTATTTAGCCGTTATAAAAACAAAATTCCATTTTTTAATGCAATAAATATGAAGTTAAATCGAAAAGTAAAACCATAATTGAAATGCGTATAGCAGGGACGCCAAACTCATAAATTGCAAAGAGTATCAAAATTTGCAGATCAACAGTAAGGAAAACAATTAAACGTTTCAAAGAACGAGGCGCAATTGAGGTCAAATAGACCTCGAAGTGGAAGCCCGTACAGCCCACACTTCGAATTTCACAATAAGCCTTGTGCAGAGATCATCTATGGAGGTTCTGGTCCAAAGAGATGTGGTCCCCTTGTTCTTCTGATCTCCACTACTCCGCGCATAAGAAGAAATTTCACGACAGATGCTTCTTGCTGAAGCTGAGGATTCAGTGTACACAGATTTGAGGCAGCAATTGAAAAAAATGGCCGTCATTTTGAATAAATGTTCACATTTGCATTCCTTTGAAATGTTCACGTTTCAGTGTACATATTTTTACCGGGTAATACGTTTCATTATCATTTTATTGGTCCTTTCATAGTTTCTATTCCAATGCCCAACCCTGTAGAGCCCTAGTAGAGTTAACATCAGTTGGCAGTCCCGGACGTTGAGGTCCGAATCTACGATTTACGGTATTTTTATTAGCAAGGCCTCGGACAGATGTGCTTTATGGGAAACATAATGAAGTATAACGTAGTTATGTTTATAAAAATTCCATATATTGCAATTCTATTTCACATTCACACTTGACCATCGATGCAGAAATGCATGAATATCAGTGGTGAAAAAAATAACTTAACTTCCTCTCAGAAATTAAATCAGTGATATTCACGAACATATGTAATATGTTACATTACTACAATTGAGAGCTATGCGAATGAATTGAAAAGTCAAATAAATCATCCAGAAAGACATTCGCATCAGTGTGTTCCGAGTATGAATGATGAATGCATTTCCAGAAGTTGAAAATTTATTTTATCCTTTTCCCGTTCCCTAGGACGAAACCAAAGCCGCAAACCACAGCCTTCATTTGGGGTCGGAACCCACTCCCTAAAACCGCGACGGTCCGTCGGTGACAAACGCTAATCTCAGAACTTGAAGAGCCGTGTGCTTATATGAGAGCATTGGGCAGAAGTTGTAGAACGCTTATCAGAGCACGCACTCGACGATGTATGGGCATCTTGGGTCCGCAGGACCATCACAAGGTGGACGTGAAAAGTTACGGAGAGAGAGATTACAAAAGAGCATGAAAGATCGAGGAAAAATGTACCTATACAGAAGTTTTGCTGGAGCAGGAACAATGTTCACGTACAGATCAAAGCGACTCGCAGCTTGCCTATCAGAACGTCTGAAATCATTCTGACGCTACGGTTGATCGTGGCGTAATTAGGACTATCAAGAAAGCACAATTCTTGGAACGGCTGTTCCCGAGTATCGTTGAACAGGCCAGTGGATAGTTTGTCATATAACGCAAGCATCGCAGGTTTGCGCAGGTGCACCTTGAGAAGTGCGGTCTCTCGAGCACAAGAGCGCAGCTGATAGAGACTTCGTGTGTGAGATGAGGTCTAGAAGATGCGCAGTAGCGAGCGATAGTGCGACTCCTGACGAAATATTTGGGTTTGTTTATCACGCTCGAAGTTTGGTGCACGAGCACTCTCATGGCGGGCTAAAATCGCTGAAGATTCACTGATAATTGGGGTAATTCACTAAGAATTATCTGTCTAGTGAAAGATTTTGCATAGCTATGGAAAGCGTCTCTCCGAACTGATAATCGTATAGCTTTAAGTAAAGGACATGAAGCCAAAAACTAATAATTTAAGGATAAATTTTCGGACTATAATGTAGTTATAAGGGTTTTAAATTATTATAACTCGAATAATACGGTAGGTCTCCAATCATGAGGAAAAATCATAATTTTAGTTTGGCTCAAGACATTAACGAACTTTTCAAATGCTTCAGAAAACGTTCATAATTTTCAAGATCATTAGAATGTCACTCTCATTTAATGAATATGCCAGGAACAATATTATAAAAAGCCCCAATTAAACGTTACTTCTTTCACTTCAATTCCAACAAACACCAACTCAATTGAATCCAGACATGGTCAATGGCTGGTTGTTCGCGCGTAAACAGTGAACGACGGAAGAACAATACAAAGAACTGTAAAAAATTCAAATAAATAAATTTGCATCGCTCAAAATTCATGCAGAAATATCGAAAACTAGTGATACTTAAATGAACGTCGCGAGTATACTGTAGCAAATTTCCATAGGAGGCATTAAACTGGTCTCGGTGTGGTTCACAGGATCCAACAACATTTTTGCAAGAGCGAGTTCTTGTGCATAAGACAACTTGGAGCAAATCACCATGGAAAGAAGTATTAACTTAATGCGTTCCGGCAACGCAAAATTCAAGGCTGTTTCAATTAGGATTTAACTTCCCTTTTCTCTGAGAATACGGACGCGCGAGCAGAAGCCTCGCTATTACGTAGCAGGGGTAAGCCAGCTACAGTTCCTGGTCCGGGTAGCATAGTTAACCTGAGGATCTCTAACCCGATAATGATAGATTCCATGAATTTGACAAATTAACTTGAGACGGGACGTGAATGCTTCGACTTTTCTTTGGACACCCTTTTCCGCAATGCGAAGATAACCTGCCCAGTCAGATCATTCACATCCAGGACTCGTGAACGGCAATTTGGTGTGTTTTGATCAGCCATCCTCCTGTTTTGTTGTACAAAGTCAAGATGTCATGCAATTGATGAATAACTACACAGCCCAATTCCAATGCACGTAAATGTGCGACACAAAATGATCCCGCGTCTCGTGATCCATCTTTTACGTTGTTCTGAAGGCACTGGTGTTATGCCCGAAATCACATTTGCAAGATGCTAAGATTGTATCTCTAAATTGTTTAAGCTAAATTGGTTAAGTACCCGACACGAGAAAATACGCTACGACGACGTATGTACAGGGTGGCGCAAAAGTCACTGCACTATTTGAACGTTTATTGCACGACGACTAATTTATCTATCTATCTATCTTTATAATACTAAAAATTCAGTCGTCTTGCTTGTTTGCTTGCTTGAAACTGTGCACACGTTTGTCT
>VOMN01083391.1:0-28342 GCA_014899125.1 Orchestia grillus | reverse complement strand
TGGATTCGGAGGATTTGGTCACCGCGGTGGATTTGGAGGGGGATTCGGCCGTGGATTTAGCCGTGGCGGATTTGGTGGCTTCGGAGGAGGCTTCAAGCACCACGGTTAGTGGATCCGACACTTTTTTAAGAATAATCTTTTGAACCATCAAGAGCGCACGTCGTGAATGCTAAACACCTAAATACAACTACTCAAAATTGTTTCTAAAAAACTGCAGTCAGAAGCAACATCACAACGAGTTAGTAATTATTTCTTAACTCATACAGATCTCGAATCAAGTACAAACTTCATCATCTATGTCATGTTCCTAAATTTATCTGCATAGCTCCAGCTTAGAAATTATTGTTTAGAACAGGCATGTAAGGCCCCATCATAATTTTTTCACAACTTTTTCGAAAATGTCCTTAATCTTTACAATTTTGAATCGTGAGAAAGACTCCAGTCAACGGTAGGTAATTTACAGACGTTTCGTAAATGTAGCCTTACAATTATCCTTCAATATACTAACGTGTTGTTTTCTATTGTATGCTGACTCCGGTTTACGCTTGGTTTGCAGGATAACTGCCGGAAGGAGATGCGATCACCACTCTGATGACTCAACTGGACTCATCGACCACCAGTCTTTACTTTTATTTGCGTTTTTATGCTAATCTGAGGACAGCATCGACCCAACATCCGAACGAATAAACCATGCCACAAATGAGTATTTTCCTTTGCATGCTTATGTCCTACTCTGCTATCTACAATAGTTACTAGTTCAGCAAATCGGAACGATGAAGTAAATGTAAGGATTTAAATATTATTCTACCATCATGGACTTTAAAATCAAATATATTGGAGTCGAAGAAATCTTTTAGAATAAAATTTATTTCAATTTGCGATTAGCATTTTTTGATCTTACTGCAGTGGAAAAGAATTGCCACTAATTTCTCTTGTCTAAACTGATCGTACATGAGTTTTAACTAAAAGTAAAATATAAAATTTCTCGAAGTTCTGTATATGAGGCTACCGAATTCGGGATATAATCATAAACGCTAATTATTGTAAGCCAAATCTCCATTAGTCAGATAATTCTATTTAATTCAATTACCAAATTGTTTGGAGTAAGAACGGCATTTTAGCAATCCGGCTCGAACACCACACACACTGGAGCAGCATGCGATGCGTGAGGCATTGAGCGGATAATCTTCAAATTAACTCGTCACGCCTATCGACGTCAGACATGAGGGAAACAACCACTTTTGATAGATTGTCCGGCCATCAAAATCCACATCAAACGTACACGATTTCCTGACAAAGAAATGAAACTCTAGCGCTGGAGATTTTGCTTGGCGATAGCAATCTTTAATTATTCAAAACATCCGGTTGCATCATCACCATCTACATGATATGATCCTGTTAGAACATTAGCGAACTAGCCCGCTTAGTTCGAAATCAATAAAACAAATAAATGTCTTTTTGAAATTTTGCATTAGGTTTTTTTGGGGGGATTTGGAGGATTTGTCTTCTAAATGGCTCAGAAATAGAATTACAGTGCAATCAGGTGTAAAGCATTTGAGAAATGTCAGACTTGAATATATATCTCAATGACATTAAATAACAGACGCTCGTTCTTGTGTTCTTTAAGAGAACAAAATGGATTATGGTACTTGAAGTTTACAGTTCAGAAAAAATGAACATGACTGGGGCAGTAGACTCCTTCAAATAAATGAATGAATGACCCACTAAAAACTCCGAAGAATCAGTGATCGTCATAAAACTGTACAATGTTTTTATAATCCAAAATGGAAACGAGCTTGAGATTCAGTTGGAAAATCTCGTGCAGAAATTTTTGAAAGTCTCCGTCACCCACATCGATGCACTCGTGATATCTTCGACTTAAGGACTGCCGGATATCGGGGAAAAACCCTCGCATTTCAGAAATATCGTCAGAAACCACTGCAATTCTTGCCACGAGATCTTCCTCTGATTCCACAGGTGTTGAATGAATATCGATGTGGGAGCTCCGAAGAATTTACTTGAAGTAAATGTATAAATAAATTACTTGTGAGCAATTTTGCGTTCAAATTTCCTCGCGTCAAACATTAAGCAGATAATATATTTCAAAAATCAAATTCATTTTCGCCAAGTTTCTTATTGGCAGAAGTGTTTAGTTTGCTACTTTCTGGTAGGTGTGAAATTTTGTACCTCTTTTTCCCGAACACCCTGAAAAGATAAAGCGTATGGTAAGATTTTACAATATAATTTGCAAAATCTGTTGAGATATTGGATTTTGGAACTGAATGACTGTTTAAACAGGACAATGATCGTAAGCATGTCGCCAAAGTAATTTGTGAATGACTCCAAAATAACACCATCAAGGTACTGGCAAGGCCTAATAGATCACCGGATTTAAATCTGCTGGAAAAAAACTCATGTCAGATCCACTCAAAACGACCGACAAGCCTTAATGGACAGAAGGTAATAGCAAAGAACAATGATCTAAAATTCCGCTCAAATCGTGCTAGGGCTTATTTAAGACGTGCCGGAACCGCCTAAGAGCTGCAATTGCAAATGGAAGCACTGCAACTAATTATTAAATTAATTTCTTTCAAGTGTCCAAGTACTCTTTATCCTTTCTATTTGGATAAATTGTATATAAGTTCTCAATACGCGACTAATTTCCCATTTTTTTCCGTAGTTATGTTTATTGGTGCTAATCGCGGACTTTTTTTAGCTTTCATAGTTTTGTGTCTCCAATAACTGTTTCAGAATATTTTTTAGGTGAAAATACTTGTTTCACCACACTATATCAAGAATGATCTTATGACCTGTCTGATGCAACTCGCACGATTTGAATGCGAGCTTTCTTTGAGTTGAAATAGTGCCCTTCTGATGCCAAAACGCTTCATTGTCAGTTCTGAATAATTGAGGCACGTGAGGAACCTGCCCCAAGGCAGGCAGTGCCTCCTCTGAATGAAATATACCAGTACTTACGTTTTCTACTAAAAAATTATGAAAATTATTCATCATAATGATCGTTAACTATAATTATAAAACTAAGGAAAAGAGCTGTTTCTATTTACTGACCAATAGTCAGATGTGCATACTCTGATGGGTAGTCCGGCACGTACCTGCTCTATATCCATAATGAAGGTTCCAATGTGAATAAAATGAATGAAAACATTTTTCATAAAAGTTTTTTTGTAGCGGAAAAACTGTTTCTATCTATTAAAATGAAAATCAACCCATACCGACACTTTTTGGATTTATATGGTGTATTTATGGCTCTGATGCTAAGGCTTACTGGCTGCTCGCTGAAGCATGGCTTGCCTCTAGGAGAAGATATACAAAACAGCGACCTGTGTAACTCTGACGAGGGATTCCTTCGTCACCCATCTGACGTGCGCTTGATCTGATACTAACGTTCTCTTTAATAGCGCAAATATAATGTTCTCTTTCGCTTCCGAAATAGCGCATTAACCTCATTCGCTGGTACGAAAACGTAACGTTAGAGCGGATGAGAATTCTGTGTCATACACTTGCATGAGTATTGGCGATGAAGGGCTAGCTCAGCAATACTTTTTGTGTCGACTAGTATTCTGTATCATTGAATATTTTGGCAAAGAATACAAAATGAATAAATGAATCGTAGTTGTTCATCAAATACCACGCAAATGAGCTCGGTGATGTGAATGAAAACTCAGAGGATTATTTTGTTCTCTTCGTGGACATTAACAGGGATGTTAAATTGCTTTAATTTGAATTTGTAAAGCGAGATTAATGCATTTTTCGAAAAAGTCACATAACACCACATAATTAAAATTATATTTCCGGCTCAACAATCGCGTTCATCACTGAAAGTGACTTATGTGATGAAATTTGGTGAAATCTTAACTCGGCTTGAAAAAAGGAAACTCGAGTCTCGTCATTTTCTTTTTTTGCTGCGGCCAGATACTGCATGAAGGAAAATGAGGCAGCGTGAGTATGTTGGTGCTGCGAAATTGTAGGAAAAAGGAAACAGGAACAAAGACACGGGCCTGAATATCAGTATCGGCCTTTTCTCCGAAAGGGGAAAAAGAAGACAGAAAAATGACAAACTTCTATAACAAAATTAGTAGTAACAGTAAATCTCAAGCTATCGTAGGTGTGAGTGTTGTGGAATCTTAATCAAGTAGCTAGAATACCACTGACGAACGTCAACCAGCAAAAGACTCTCAACACTCATCTGGGTGAGGCGTCGAAAGCTAACCCGCCCTTCAAAATGTGTCAGTCCCCACAAATGCTAAAAAATAATCCCCTCGCCTGCCCTCACCTATGAGAAACAAGAAAGGAATTCATTTAACGTCTATCATTAATCTCTCGAGCCTGTAGGGCCATCCATTACGCTTCGCGTAAATTTCGGGCGAAGTTTTAACCATTTCTGCATGAATTCTTCCTCACTTCAGTACTTGAAAAGCAGTACTGGGCTGTGACGGCAAAACATAGAAATGTTATTTTCTTTGAATGCTATTTTTTAATGCTATTTACCACAAGAATGCCATTTTAAAAAGGTCGGACACACAAATCAGTTATTTCATAACAAATCTTTTTACTACTCTGCTAATGAGGGGAAATTCAGTGTGTGAATGAGACCTGGGATGCAGTGCAGTGTAATGAGAGAGAAGTAATGCATACGTGAGATTTCTTTTTTAACATCTAGCTTGGCAAAATTCGTAGATCTCATATAAAATATACATTTTATTATGTAGAGTGAAATGCTGAACTAAATTTCTCCTTTACCAAGCATATGGTCTACTATACACACAAAACATACATGGCGCTGGAGAAAAATATTCGACCATATAGTATCCTATTTTTAATGTTTCATTGCTCAACCTTAGCTGACAGTTAGTTCGGAGACTGTTTTCATATGATGAAAATGAACGTTCATAAGCTTGTGGTGGTACTCGTACATGATCCCATTCTTCAAAACATATTTTCTTCAGTTCTTCAAGGTTCATCAGACTTCTCTGATGACCCTGCTTCTATTGTTTTCCCAAAAGATGTTCGATAGAATTGAGGTCCGGGAATTGGCTTCACCACGGGAGAACATTGATTTCATTCTTCACAAATCATTCAGATTCTAATTTTGCCGTGTGGTTTGGGCTAAATTCTCGCTAAAACATTCATTTGCGTTTTTGGAATAAGCGCTTTGCCCTTGGAATTAGGTTCTTCTCCAATATTTGACCCTACATGACCCCATCCATCTCCCCATCAATATCAATGGCACCAGTGCCATGTCCTGCGAAACAACCTTATACTTCTATCCCAGTGCTGCACAGTTGGGATGGTATTATGCCTCTCTTAGTTACGACCACACAATTCAATCTTAGTTTCATCAGATCAAATAAGTCTTCGAAAGGGAATGTCCTTTCTCCAAGTATTCTTTTGTAAAGCTTAGATGACCTGTAACGTGGTTTTTGTGCAACAGAGCAAGAGAGTTTCACGAGGTATGAAACGTTTGTTCCTATTACTGTGAAGTTCTCTACTGATGGTTGTTTCTTTCATTTGTGTCCCGGAAACTTTCAGATCAGTTTTTAACCCTTTGGCAATAATCGTGGCCATATTTTCAATCTTCCTTGCCGTCAAAAGTCGATGCGACCGAAACTTAATCTTTCGTAGAGCTCCTGCCCTTGGTAAGATAACAGTGGAGCCATATACCTTAAACTTACTAATAATTGAACCAACAGAAGAGTATGCCGCATTAACATGGGTAGAAATCTTTCTGTATGGTATTCGTTGAGAATAGAACGGAACTATTTGCTCTCGTCGATATTATGAGACTTCTCTAACTTTCGGTATGACGTCCTGCCGAACTAATTCCATGCCGAACCAAGTGAATTTTCTTCTTGAAACATCTGTGATGTTACTTAACTTATTCAGATGTAATGCGACCAGAAAAATACTTTAATTGTTGTGAAAAATTTGTTTCATAGAATTGGTTGAAGACTTTTGTCACGTGTCACGTATGATTTAAGTCTACATGAAGCAGTTTACTAGTGAAGTTCACTTTGTTTTACAATTTCGCTTTGTTAATTAGAGGTTTTGTTCTGTTGAAGTTTTAGCATGATAATTCGCTAGATGCTTTAAAAATAGATTTTAAAGTGACCTAAACTTGTGTCCCCCACCGTACTCGCTCGAGTATGGAATAGTAGTAGTAGTGACGACAGCTCTGTAGTAACTCAGACTATCCCGCACCGAAAGAGAAGGACCACTAAGTTAAGGCTTAGGAGAACGGGAAATCTGTGCAGAAGGTGTGTTTCCACATAAGATCCCCACTTTTTATCTATGTTTTCTGATTTGTTAGATGTTGGTTTCAGTCGGCAGTTAGAGGCGTCCTTGAAAATTCTGAGCTTTCATTCGACAAGTTTGTCCTGGGCTTCCTGGTGGCCTCGGTAGGATGGGCTTCATGAGCAGCACCTGAATTGTCTTCAGTCTGGCAATTGCATTCAACGTCTGCTTCGTTCGTCTTAAATAAATTTGGTGAATTTACGAATATAAATTAACATTCTCTTGCCACTAGTCTCCCGATAGTCTGAAAAAATTGCCCTGAATATCAATTCCGACTAAATACAGTGCAAAATGTAGTACTTAAAAACGGGAGCGTTACTTATAAAATAGCTTCTTATGCTGGTAAAAATTTACGACGAGACATGACGTACTTACTTAAAGCAATATATGATTTGCGGGCTAAATTTCAGTTTCAGGAGTTCAGGTGGGCGTCATACGAGCACGTGCGCTTGCGTCAAGAGTACAGGTGTTGTATACTTAGAGCAAAACATTTCGAACACAAACCAAATGGCATTCAAAATAATTGCGTCCCTCAAGGCTTGCCTTTAGTTATATTAGTGAGTTCCGACCTTCCAAAATAATGGAGATGAACTAAAAGTTTACGTGAGAAAAATGAATCAATTTAATTTGCAATAAGTGTAACTAATTGATGAGAGCGCACAATTACTTCGTTGAACAAACGTTTTTTATTAACTTATTGAGTAGTGAAAATCTTATGAAGATAAATTAGACTTTTAGAAGATGCTGGAAGCAAAAGTACCAAATTGTAAACATCTCATTCGGACGATTTCTAAAGAAGCGCAAAGAGGCTTCGGCATCACGTGTCAGGGACTGCCAACCAATAAATATTCATGTAAATTTTATTTCCTCAAGTTGGAATTCTCCAATGAGCATTACAAACAAAAGCTTCCTAGAGTAATGCAAATAATTTGATAGCAGAGAACAAAAAGGAAAACTGCGGCTGGCGTCGACCGCACTCGAGGCTACAGTTTTTGTCGCCGTGTTGGCAGTTCAGGTCAAGCGAAGCAAAAGCAGCAATAATGTTCGTCAAAGGTTCTAATTTGTGCTCCTAGCAAGGCCACGTCAGGTTGCCAGCCACTTTAAAAGGCACTTCGAGTATCCGCAGTTCATCAGTCGAGTCACTCGTCAGCTTCTGTCAACATGGTGAGTACTCCTGTCGGTCGCTTACTAAGCCAACGAATCTGGGAAAGATAGTTTCCAATCATACTCCTCCTCTTCGTTTATTGAGTTATTAAATTATTCACTAGTCTGCTTGGTGTGAGTAATGCAATAAAAATCTTTCATGGCGCCATACGTAGAAGAGAATTACTGAAATCTCATGCCTTGAGACCATTGTGCTGAGATAACTCCATTAGTGGTTTTAAGGCAAACCATTGGCCGTGTGGCGGACGAGACTCCTAGTTTAACCGTTCCCCTGCGGTAGCGTACAATATGAAACCCTATTGGGTGAAAGGTTAACTCAACTGATGCCTCAAATTTTGAACAATCCATCAATTTTTTCCTACACTGTCGATGACCAAGAAAATTACCGTTACGTCGCTGCTGCCCAGCTCTCCTGAAGTTACAATGCTCATATTTGGATTAGCTTTTTTCACGATCAATATCAGAATTCGACAACATTTTACGAGTTAGAGTAAAATTAATGCGCATTTTATTTAAGAAAAAAAATGAATGCCTTATTCGGACACAAAACTAATAAATGAAGCTTTATCGCTCATTCCCTCCGACTAACAACACGTGATGTGTGATGACCCAGACTCGGCAGAAAACACGTCGCGTCCTGCCCCAACGGCTCATGCCTGCAACACCGCGCAATGTTCCTGTGACGCGCATTAATTTGAATTCAAGCGCTTGTGTGGGATGTCAGGAGGACGGCACGATGAAGCTCGAGATTTTCGAAGCTGCAGGAGCTTTCCCAAAGACAGCAAAGTTCATCTTGGAAAAAATGTCACCGAGTACAGACTCAATGCACTTTTTCATAATTCACACATATTTGAGGGCCTCCCATGAAACATGTTTAACAGACTGTATAGGTATATCTTCCCATGATATGTAGAGGACTACATACATGTATAGAAGACTACATTAAGAGAAAGAACTACATATATCTGTACTATATATAGATAACTACACACAAAGGTGATTACCTCTACAATTACACCCTAATTTCGCAGCTCCGCCTCGCTCTCTCCGTCCTGCTGCTGTGCGCAGTCGCCTACGCCGCCGCTGACCACGGCTTCGGTGGTGGATTCGGACATGGTCACCATGGTGGATTTGGACACGGCCACGGTCACCACGGTGGATTTAAGCACCACGGCGGCTTTGGACACCATGGGGGCATCAGCCACGGCTTCAGCACCGGAGGTCTTGGATTCGGAGGCTTCAAACACCACGGTGAGTAACCAACTCGTACTAGTGTGAAATGATTGTCAGAGGAAAGCGACAGGAAGGTTTCAAATCATGTCAATATAACACCCCGACACGCTATCGTTCAATGTATCTGTTAAACTGACTTTTCATAAAATTGCGTTGGTAGAAAGCAGTTATTTTATTTTAATCTAATAAAACTTTACAGGTTAAAGAAACAGCACCAAAGGATGGTAACCCTACTCCTCTTCGAGAAATAATTCGATTTTACATCTAATAATAAATTATTCTTTCATTATGTACGCTTTTATTGACTTTCTACCTCCTCGAAACGATATGTGCGTCATGTCATGTTTTCCTACCCTAGCTTACTGAGACCAAATCCTAGCTCATCTTTGAGCCTCTTTAAGACAATGATGCAGACCAACAGGCATACGTTATAGCTGACTCTAGCTCAAGATGTGTAGGTGAGTAGTCGGAAAGTGAAATATTAATGCTACAAACAGCAGCGCTAGTTGTATGAGAAACTAATTTTACAGATTGATGTTCTGAAAAAATAATTAATCTCAAACTATGAGAGCTTTAAAGATATCGCGAAAGGCTGTATCAGGGAAGGTGAACAAAAGTTCAGAACGACCACCATCAGCAATTGCACCAAGTAGTGTGAAGGCCCGAGTTGGGACGTAGAAATGATGCGGCGTTCGACAAACTGTCGGACCACCCAGCCCTCAGACGCGGTTGCAGCTTGGTTTCCTTGATCGCGAAAGTATTCATTCTTTTTACGCCACGAGCCGTCTTGTCCTTCATTCAGCATTTTCCATAACACTGATGGCTAAGAAGCATCTCATCCAAAAACGGAACCATGGGCAAATATTGCTTCACAATAACCTACGTGAAATACAAAAAGCCAAGTGAAGTTTGTGCTCGAGTAGAAGTTTGCCTATGATTAGTATTAGTAGTAGGGATGCTGATGACACCGTAGCGACCACTCAGACAGTGAAGACAATACGACCGGCGCTGCTCTGAAGCTACAACTCCGCACACGCCCGAGCAGCACCTCAGCCGCTGCTGAACAGCGTTGTGCGACTCAGAGGCGTTCCCCACAGAGAGTCCGTCTCCCCTCACACCCAACTTGCAACTGGATGGTGAGGTCCTCCAAGAGAACAGGAATTCCCACCTTCTAAAAAACCCACATTTATGAGCGAATCATCTCCCTCGAGAAAAAAGCTAAGACCGAAGTCAATCGAGCATTTACAACACATTTCACCGAAATCAATACCTACAACTTTCACCTATATTAAACCTAGGAAACGCATATCGTGTTTGCACCTAGAATTGATAATCAATTCTGTATCACCCATTTAGTGGCGTTACACGATTCCACGGAAAGCACATAACATGCCTTCAGATATCGGCCAAGTAAGTTTAAGGTAGGATTATTTGAATTTCTAAGTTAACCCACCGAAAATTCTGATCCAATCCGTGTTCAAATGGATAAGTTTAAATTATTTCACAAAGTCACACTATTGTCTATTCATATAATTTACACTATATGTGACTATACTGTTAATATTTCCGCGAGTACTACTATTCTTACTAGCTGTATTTTCGTCAAATCTTACAGCCGAAATTTTTGAGCATGGATGCACGATGGTACTAATTCAGAAATTTCAATGCTTAAATATTAGGAAGAAGCCACAGTAACGCGGATACCATTTAGACTTCAGTTAGTATGCTCACCATATTTGAACATGATCATCTCCATAAACTCTTCCTCTTAAAAGCTGTCTTTAAGAAACATAACAAAAAATTGAGTCTTCCTCGTGACAGGAGAAAATTTAGTAAAATTTTCATTAAAATTGAACTCAGTCCGCGAGTGGTCTTATCAGCAGCAAGTAGCGCAAGACACAGTGAATGAGCATCACGTTCATCACTACTCACACTACACCATACGTCATGGCGAGTAGATAACAAATTTTCTTCACTCCCCAAATATGAACTCTCACCAAGTTAAGGTTGTGGTGAGCGCAACCAAAGTGAACTCTCAGCAAGATAAGGATGAGGTGAGCGCAACCAAAAAGAATCCCCAGCAAGATAAGGTTGAAGTGAGCGCAACCAAGGTCGGTTGCTCTCACGCGAAAAGCAAGAAGTGCGTTCGGGCTCACAAGGCCACCGTTGCCGACCATCCATAGCGAGTCAACAAAGAGCGCTGACATCAAGCAGCAAAACCCAAGAGAAGTGACTGAACTCAAGAGAAGTGCCTACCCCCACCCAGACGTGGAGCTAGAGCGATGCACCCATGACTAAATTGACTAGTTAACATATGGCATAGTAATACAACCAACACGGAATTAAAAATAAAGAATTCGACTTAAGAGACACCACTAGGGTGCTCAAATAAACCAGATGAGGATAAAAATATATATCAAATATTACATGTACTAAATGACAGTACGTACATCACTGTGAATGGTTGGTAGGTAACACAGCATATGACTAGAAACATAAGAGCTGAATAGTTACTTATAAGTAATTACTACCGACGTTCAGACTGAAATGAGACTCAGTTAAGCTAACACGAAATAAGCCTTTTCCATGCAAATGAGGCTACTACAACAAATAGAAAAAAGAAACCCAAGGAAACCCAAGTTCAGGAAGACAAAGTCTTCACAAAGGAACTTACTGGGTTGTTTTCACCTGTTTCAACGAGAGAACTTCATTACAGGAACAAAAATCGTTCTGTTCCACTAAATAAAGACAGGAAAACTACAGAGAGAGAAAGAAACAAAAAAAATCAAAGCTCACTATTGCAATTATCAATTCGAAATAAAAAAACACGCTCATGTATTCGGATCCAAGCAGCTGAAAAATATTTTATACAAAGAAATCTTAAATTCAGTCGCTCATCGACCAAACTCAACCGTACAAATATAACAAATCTGATCAGATCATTTCCTTCCTTCAACATGTCATGGATGCTGATTTTTTCCAGTTTTCACTTGACATTCACAAACTCGCGAGGCTTGTCAGTGTTGCACTGCTGAAAACCTCAGGTCTTTCATAACTTCCCTGAGGTGCAACACCGCCATGCCAAACACGATTTCCATGGACACTCATTAAATTTACACGAAAATTCTCGGATGAATTGAACGTCTGTAGTTACGCATCTCTAAAATCGTCGTGCACGCCGTCTGGTTCGGCGAGGGGGAGGGGCAGGTTCAGGGTCCCAAGATTCCTCTACAGCTGAAGAAGCAGTGGCGGTGTCAGGGCTGGACCGGATCCCCATCGACCTCACGCCATCTGTCATCACATTGATATCTTCATTTGTTCCAGCAGGCCGGGTTGAACTGGCAGTTTCTTGAGGCGAGTCGAACCAGTTTTCGCTATAGTTAGCTTGTACATTTCGATGTGTCCCATGGTTACTTTTCTGAGAGGAGCCTGTAACAGGTTCACCCTGATAAGACGTATGACTACTTCCACCGTATGAATTTTGGTTTTCAAAGTACGATGCATTTTTTCCCGAAAATAGCACATCACCGAGAGTGAACGCCGTTGGACGTAAACCACTTCCACCTCCTCCTCCTCCTCTACCTCCTCTTCCTCTTCTTCCTCCGCCTCTGTCGTTGCGAGCAGCTTTGGCGCGGTCGCTGCGGTCTGCTAGGCGGCTCAGCTCTGGCGACAGTTCCTGAAATATGGATTGCTCTTTACTACTCATCCGTTGAATACTCGCAGTTTAGTTGATCAGAAATTGATCACACACTTTTTTACTTGCTTTTTCACAAGGTAGACGGACAATCTTTTCCATGGCTTTCGCAGAGGGCTCAGCGTCTAACAGATGCCTCAATTAACCGGCTACTAAGAAAATAAATTTACGTAAAAAAGAAGATACCTGATGAAATGAGAGCCTATGCCATTTATGCAGGGACAAAATGTATATTATAGTACGACATGAAAATATGTATAATAAATTGGATTACCAATCGTATAGAATGAAAATGTTCACACTAGGAGAAAATTTAGAATTGACTCGAGACAAAGTGAACGGGCAAGCAAGTAATACCAATGATGGAGAAATGGATGCAAGTATGAAGAACTGATAGTTAATTAAATCATATAGAGAGTAGAGTTGCTAAAAAACTGATTAGCGCAAACAACTTGAGATTTTTATAATTCAAATAACTAAATTAAACAAAGAGTAATGAAACCACCAACTACAAATAAGTGACAAAGAATTATGCAATTATTTCTGCGATGAAGACATGGGATGCGACTGAATAGATTTTAAGAAATGAAAAGAAATAAAAAACAGAGTCAGGAATGAACCACGTATGATAGGGTAACGGACCACAAGTAATGGTGGATGCACGAGCACTCGAGACTGCTGGCATGGGAATATGCTTATGAGCAAGAGAATGCAAGGAAACGAAAACCATAGCTTTTTGAACTAAATCTCATTAGGGTCCTGCTGTGCACATGGCTTTTCTTCCCTCTAGAAGTCAGTGTGGGCAAGAGAGCACTGCACTACAACTCGAGTAGTGCAAAGCGAGCTGCTGCTCCTTGCACCGCACGGTGTGCTGCGGCCAAACGACAGGCACAGAGAGACGGCCACTACGTCCCTGTGTAAACTTACGCAGAAGACCAACGGAAGCTGAACAGCTCGAGTCATAATTTAGCTCAGGTTCATTAATGCAATGCTTCGATCCAGCTGGGGATGATACAAGAGTGCATACGAATACGCTCAATTGGCTTCGCTCGCCCTTCTTCCACATTTGAATGGAGGGTAGTGCAGAGGAATGCTATTAAGATACTAACACATAAGTAATGTCAATTTAAACCATCACAAAACAAGGATTTCATCATATACTGTATGCCTACTGTCTAGATTTAGAAAGCAGGACTATGTATAATTGAATTACAAGAAACACAATTTTCGATTTCATTAAAAACTTTTGAACCCTTCTTCTAATTCAAAATCGTAACGCTGATTTGAAACTCGAACAATCTAACGATAGGAAGCAGAAGTACATTTGAGAGCAAAACTCAGCTTTACACTCGCAAGCACACAGAACATAAACCGGCACGTACGACTTTGGACCGCTTCAGGATCTCCATGAAGGGCCGGACCAGCTGGCGGTCATTCCAGGTGACGAAGGTGAGGACGTAGCCGCTCCTGCCGGCACGTCCCGTGCGCCCTGAACGGTGCACGTACTCCTCCAGGTTGCGGGGCAGGTCATAGTTGACCACGAACCTAATGGGGGAAGCATTGCGATAAAACGGGGGAGTTTCACTAGTGCTACGTCATCCCGTTTCACATGAAAAATGAATTCTTTGTCTTATAAGGGCGAGAATCCTTCAAATTGACGTAAATCTCACTTCAAAGACGAAAAACCTAAAAAAGACGATAACTCTACACAATGATGACGCTAAACAATAAAGAAGATCCTGAACAATGGTTCTATTCGTCCAATATGGGCATCCTTTACACCGATGGAAACGTAAAAAGGAGCCTTTCCATGATTAGATTAGATTAAATTATTACTCCCTCCGGTCGGAAATGGTTGGTCGATTTCAATGATGAAGTATGTCGGAAATACTTGCTTCAAAACAATTGTAAACCTTTTAGAAAGAATACTTTCAAAATTACAGGTGCTAACAAAAAAAAAATTATTCTGTAATGCAGAACATTAAATTGATAATGTATAAACATCAATGAATAGTATTTAAATAAGATAAATAACAAAAGACAAACTTTATATTGTAAAAAAATACATGAAATTTATAATGTACTAACAGAAGAAACATATTTGCCACTATATTTACTCAACACTTGTTAATTTATTCTTCAATTTCCCCGAGATCTGAATAATTTGGAAGAATTATTTTTTTTAGTTGTAATTTCGACAGATGTTGAAGCGTGTGATTTTTGCTACCGACAGTCAAAATAATCTGTTCCATTGACTGTTGCAAAGTAAGGAAAATGTTCAGTGCTGATCTCTGTAATACCTCAACGCTATCTGTCACTGCTTCAATTAATTCATCAACGTTACGTGGTGCTTTCCCTGCATGTTCCATACTCAAACTAGCCAGCACACGGATCCCAAAAACAAAACAAAAACTGCCTAAACTCACGTCACATCGGCGACGTCCAGACCGCGGGCAGCAACATCGGTGCAGATGAGGATCTTGGCGTCGCTTCTCCTGAAGGCCTCCAGGCCCTCCTCCCTCCCTTCTTGCGTCATGCCGCCGTGCAGCATCTCCGGCATCACTGAGACCCACAAAACAAAACTGGGTGAAGATTTTTATGACTTCCAGGGGACTGATTCTAGCATTATAGTCAAGACCACACGATAAACATTGTTGAACCTAATTGGGAACGCAGGAAGTGCACTTCCAAAGGCATTTTAAATAAACGTGCTACAAAACGGACTTAGACGTCAAGGTTCTACGTTTTTTGTGAATCATCAGCTTCACTGTTTCTAACTAAGAATCCGACATTCACTGACGACACTCGACAGAAAAGCAACAGACTCTTGGACTGTCACAACTTTGCTCGGGATCATTATTGCGATGGGTGGCTCCAAATGGGGTGATGCACGAGCGCACAAGAACACATCCACTCGCTGAGGGTTGCAAGTGTGTAACAAGCAATGCAAAACAAAGAAATCCATAGCTACTACAGAAGTAGTCGTTGAGTTATACGTGAATCTGCAATACAGGTACCATATATTCTTTGGATTGTTGCGAAGGCACTTCCAAATGCAGGTGCCCCTAATCGTTCGACCATGCCATTCAAATGACCTATACGCACGACCTTCCCTCACATTTTAAGCTCGCTTACGAATAACACTTATCCATTGTTTCATATAAAAAAACATGCGATTTACTTCTGCCAGTGTTTAGTACCACAGAAAAGTTCCCGACTGGTTGAAGAAGACGATAAAATAAATGCAAAACAGAGGTACATACAAATCAGGCCGTCGACGAACGTGTCTTTCAGCTCGAAGAGCCGAGAGAAGAGCGGCAGGCACATGGCGCGCCTGTTGACGAACACGAGTCCCTTGTCCTGGCCAGTGCACCCTTTCAGGAACTCCGTCAGCTGCACACATATCCACCGATGCTTTATTCCAGGGGTGGGAGTGGAAAAACTGTACCTAGGCTTCCCTCTTGACCTAGTAGTTGGCCATTGTACTTCCACACAGGGCACACAACTCAAATATGCAGAAGAAATCTCTTTTCATAGGAAGCTCTCCCGGGCTTGGTATGTCGGGAAACCACCCTACTTGACAATGAAACACTGAATGAGCAAGGCCAAAGCTCTGTAGAGCCGAGTTTGTGCTTACCTAATGGCTTCATTAATTGCTGCAGGTATATTTTAAATTAGTTCAAGTCGCTCAAAAAACGCCCAAAAGAGCTTCGAATGAAAATTTTTGCAGCAGCAAGCACAGCAAAACAGAAGGGAACGGGAAGGGATGATACAAAAAAGGGTACACAATCATCAAAACGCATTGATTTGAAGAAATAATTTTTTTTAACGTAGCTTAAAAAGACATTATATACTCGAGTCTCGTGAAGTACTACACAACACAGTCTCGGGCTTCGTTGAAAATAAGGCGGGACCTAGGAAAGAAAAAATTATTTCTGTCATCACCGCTCTACATATTGATTGCCGGACAACAAGGAACTTCGTCCGAAACACTAGATACTGTAGAATTATGCAAACAGATTCTCGTAGTCAATTACCTAATTTTACTTTCAAAATCACGTTAATATACAGTACGTCCGTCTTATGTATGATATAAACTAAACGATCGTTTCCATCGATACAGCCATCATAAGATATGCTAACGAAACAAAGTACCGTAGTATCAATACCTAAACCAAAAAGAAAAACAAATTATCTTACGTTCAAATGCTTTAGCTAATCCTCAAACCAATCAAGCCGAAAAGTATCTTTCCGTCATGTTTCGAGTACAAGACCCCATTGAGCAACTGAGAAAATCAGCAATTACCACGATTGAAAGATAGAAACCTGATATATATATATCGTGGTATATACCTGATAGATAAAATATATAGCACGTTGTACGTAATTTTCCTCCAGTTTCCACGCGAATGATTTAGATCCGCCTGAGCGGTCCTGTAGCACGGTACAGCTCCAGGAAACGACCTCCTCGCTTAAACGAATTTTTAGCCCTCACATGTTTTACCTATTTGGTGCCATATTCTAACTGCAACTTCAATCGGCGCGCAGCTCTCGGTATGGCATTAGTAGCCCAGAGAATGAATATTTTGCTAGTGTCAAATGCCAACAAACTTTCATTTTGTAATAAATACAATAGCCAATCTTAGGATTCACCTCCATTAAGTGTCACAATAGAAACTTAAACTGAAATAAAACAACTAAAGCGGGCAGAAACATCTCAAAATCGATACACGGTACGCAAAATGCTACAACTGCTCAAACTGCTAAGCTATTAGACAGTTTCAGCGAGTTAGTCGAGCCCATGCACAGATGGCAAGAAACGTCACCTTGTTGAACTTCTCCTCCTCCTCGCACACGACCACCTCTTGAGAAACGGTGTAAGTGGCCTCCAGTTCGCGTTCTCCAACCCGCACCAAGATCTCGTCGTGCAGGTACGTCTTGGCAATGTAGTGGATGTCACTGTTCCACGTGGCACTGCAAACCGTCATGTCAATATCAGCGCTCGTGGTCAAACACTAAATTAATACAAACCTAGGATAACTACACAAATTGAACGCACATATTCATGTTTTGCACTCAAAGCTCCAGTCCAGCAGCACTTGAGTCAGCAGCGATAGGGCAGCGAAGCACAATCCTAAGATCGAGTGAGATTATAATCGGTCAGCTCAAGTTACTAATGGAAACTACTTTCCTCAAGATTCAGTACTATCTGTGCCAATGAAATAACGTTGTATTCCCATCAAGGTGAATCTCGCAAAAATTAATGCTGAACCCATGATCATATTCGTGTTTTACGATGGGATTTATTTTATTATGGAGGAACACTTCACACTCTGCTTTCAGTTCACTTAAGCCACCAAGTTAACAAAATGTGGGTACATAACAGAATAAAATTTCCACACCACCCAACTCGAGAAATTTTAGGGCATAAGAAATTTCCTTACATGGGACACAACTCATCATTCTGAGCTTATTTTGTCAGGTTACCGGTGACGCACCATCACCGCTCCGAAATTGACCGAGTTGAACCGTTCTACAATTATATTGATGCAGTTAAAAACGTTAACAAACGAAAATGGTTCTCATGTAGCTGACTCACTTGCATAAATAAGTATTCTCACCTGGTCATAACAATCTGCCTGTCGGCCCTGATACACGTCATGATATAGGTGAGATTGTGCAAGAAGCCCATGTCGAGCATCTTATCAGCCTCATCGAACACCACGTAAGACACGCGTCGGAGGTCAACCTCGTCCGACCTGGCCAGGTCGTCCAGCCGCCCTGGTGTGGCCACCACCACAGAGGCGCCGGAGTTCACGGCGTCCACCTGCGTCTGCCGGTCCGCTTTGCCATAGATACACACACTGGCGAGCAAGTGTACAATATTAATGTCTTTGACGAACTTCCCACTCCCAAGGAAACCCGCCGTCTAATCGAATCAAATCAATGTTACAGAGGAGTCATATTCTGATAATGTGAACTGTGACGCTAACTCTCGGCACACCCAATGATGCACGCAGAGGAAGAGCTCAATAGTTGAGGGCGATTACCTAATAAACGCGCAGGACCTGACCAGTCTCAGGGCTAGAAATAGCTAGCGGTCATCAAGTAGCCGTTGATAATCAGGTGTTACTCGTTTTAATCACGATTTGATTTGTGTTCGAAATTTGTAGTCTCAGGTATTAAAAATAGGTGCTCTTCATCAAGCACATATTTCGATTACTATTGAAGTAAACGTTGTACACAAATCAAATCGTACACAAGACAAGTAGAACTTGTGTCGAAGACGACACAATCAAAAGCTGTAATTTTAACAACTCAGGTAGTCAAATAAAGCAGAACGACTAGAATGGAACAAATAGGACGTGACTGCGATTGGGTTGTTGGTGAGGGTATGAAGGTTGGGTTGCTAATTATACATATTAAGAACGAAAGGATTTCCGCCCCTCGCACTTTACGTTCGAGTACCTGTTGCACAAAAAGGGTATGTTGGGATTCAAGGAAGGGGCATACAACATTGTATCGAATTTAGCAAACCTTTAATTGACTAAGAGAGGTCATACAAGGACGGTCTATCACATTAGGCCAAGCACGAAGCGCATGTACCTATTATCCAGTTATTGCAGCGTTTTTCTGGGTGCCGAAATTCGTTAGAGTCCGGGCGATGAACGTTAAAGCCTAGATCTATAACTAGAAAAACTTAACAAGTGATAGTACATTGCACTCGACACTTCTTTGTTCAAAAATGAGGACGTGAATTTTGTCCTCAGTCATTCCGTACTAGCGTTCCAGCTCCTGAAGACTTGCAGCCAAACGCTACGGCTTGATAACGAGCCACCTCACGTCACGGCACATCATGCAGCAGCAACAGAGCAAGGAAGGTGTGAGCCCGAGTGGCCAGTCGCAACATATTACGTGGTCAGCGTGTACTGCGAGATCGTAAGTCCAGATTGAAAACGAGGGAGAAAATGAAGCAATGAGATCATGTTTTTTCGCCCTAGGTATCATGCAGTGTAATGTACAAACGCCTTTGAGCGTGCGCAGTAATCAGCGAATTACAATGATACCAAAAACATTGATTTTGATGGACAGCGTAAAAACTAGAGAAGACACTGCCTGGGGTCAAAATGTTGCGCGTGTGATATTATGGAGCATCTCCTCCTTACTGAGATACCGTCCAGTGATGAGGTCATGGCAAGGCGCTGTGTTCCTAATAGCGCAAGACTAACTTCTATTACCATGTGAATGGGGCCGAGTGCAAGAGACTGCTTCCCATACAGCTCCAAGTACTGCTACAGCGCAAGTGCACACTGCCCTGTATATTATTACAACTCGAGCACCATGCACGTTCAAAGAGTAATCGACCATGTTCAACCCAGTTAAAACAAACATACTTACATCACGCTAAAGTTTTAGCATAGATCATGTTGTACTCGGAAAAAATCAATCGTTCGAGTTACCAACCCACTTGCACTTGAACACTGAACACTACACGAATCTCTTGTTGAGTTTTCATGCGATACTCCACCTTTGGAGCTACGATATTCTGATGCCTCGAAATTATAATTACTTATCCATCTACTTCCAAATTTCGAACTAAGTAAACCAGCTAACCAATGGCATTTTAGATTTTTTTCGTTTATGAGAGAAACAGACGCATGCCTCAACTAACGCTAGTCGTTTATCTTCATTAATACAAACCATGATTCCACAACGAATCACTTTAGGTTGCCTATTATTGATTTATCGTTGGTTAGTAAAGCTCTTTATCCGCATAAAATGCGATAGAAAGGGAGCGAATAGAACGGTGGACCATTTACAATGGAATATATAAAATGTGAGATCTACGCACAGGTACGTTCTTTCACTAGATTCCCTATGCATAGAAAAAGCAAGTTAAGAAAGAAGAGGAAAAAAATATAAAGAAACAGCGAAGAGGGTACAAAAATTGGAAGAAGCAAAATAGGCCGGAAAGATAGAAGTCCTGAAGGTCTATCCACAGCTGAGGCAACCTAACAGTGTTCCCTTGGGGTCGCCAGTTCCCATAGCATAAGATAGACAAATCAAATCCTACTCCTTCTCGTAGCCCCCCGAGGGGACATCCTGAAACTTTCCCTAAACGAAAACAACAGTCTGTGTAATGATACTTTCTAAACTCGCCAAACCCAAGGCCCTCAAATGACGAATTGTTACGCGTTCCTTTGGTCCACAACCGCTCTCGACACGTTGCTGGCGTAAAATGTGACGGGCCTACTGATTGTCATGGCATATTTTTATTTTAAAATATACCCGCTTAAAAAATACCCTTCTGTTCGCCCCCAGACTTTGAGTGGTGAAAGAACCCCAGATATAGCAATACAAATTAAGAGTTGTTTGGGCATTCACGTCGATGACTAGCCAGGGCTAATGTGATCTGAAGCAAAGCAAGTATCGAAGTAAGCAAGAGAATAATTTGGAATACTGTGCAGACATCGGGTTTACAGAACATGATTAAAACTATCCAAGTGAAGCGGCACACTCCTCTCACCGCAGCCTCACGTGCGACTAGATCAAAAGGTTGCCAGCTCGAAGTCATCCCTATCTTTAACTCGCTGACGAGTCGTATTACCCATGCCTGAACAATTAAATTATGCCTATAAGGAGGGTGAGCTGTAGGGAAAACTTCCACGCGCGATAAACACTAACAACAATTCGAAAATCAGCACGCTGATTGAGTTAGCAGACCCAATTTTTACCTGAATCAACAGATAAAAAATGACAACTTTTTTAAAGTTACTCCCCAAATTATTTAGCGTTAAGCAAATCAGCCATTACCCTGCAGTCAGTTGCTATAACACGAAATCATGTAAACTTCAACGTTCTTGCAAATTAACTCTTATACAGGAGCAACAATTGGCATACCGATACACGCAGGTGCAGTCGACACAGTGGTTGTACAAAGAAACAAGTGAAATATTGCATCAACAATAATAAACGCACCTCTTAACCTTGCGGTAGTTGAGTTTGTTGATCTCGTCATGTATCTGGATGGCCAGCTCTCGGGTGGGGGCGAGGATCATCATTCGGGGGCCCTTGAACCTGGCAGGCTCGGGGTCCTGGTGCTCGATGTTTACCAGGCCGGGCAGCACGAACGCCAAGGTTTTGCCTGACCATGGACGGGTCTCGTGAACTTTCAATATTGTCCAGTATACATTACTGGATTCAGTCTTCAAGGTTTAGAAGAAGTGTTTGTTCGAGAGATCGAGACAATCATGGAAAACAAAGATTGAAAATTTAGCCATTCCGACATTAAAAAGTCCGGGTCTCTTTCCGGATGGAGCGCATTGCATACTTTTGCAGATTAATAAAAATTAAGTATCAAAATTCACACCACATTAGAGCTGAGTGTTAATCTTCTACTGGGAATGATGGACAAATGCATTGTAATGAAATAGAAAACGGAATCTGTACATTCACATTAACCTTGTTCTCGAGTCAAACGGACTCGCCACACAATCATCTAATCATCAGCATTAAACCTGCGAGTCAAGCTTCACGTCCCTATAAAAAAGAATTTCCAAATGGTCACACCAATTTTACTTACAGAAGAATATGTATTTTAGTAACGTACCTAAATTTGACTGCTTAGGGGTAAATCAAGGATAGAGCTAGTATCGTTGCCTAACAGAAAACGCAATTTGTTTCTGAAATAAAGAAACTTAAGAACGGAGATACAAAGAAAAACTACGCGTTTAAAGGCACACTATTGATGGCAGACTACACCGCAGCCATAGTCCATTATAAGGTTTATAAGCAAAGAAATTTTCCCCAAGCGTACAAAGCGTAGGCTCGGCTAAAGGCCAGCACTGTAGCTCTACGGAGTGTAATAGTTACTGTAGGACGCTTGCACGAGATCTATGTCATTTATGCCTGCCGAAATTCTGACACGAATATGTCTAAAGTGCAGAGACGCCGAGCAGGCACTCGTGAAGCAATCACTGCTTTTTCCACTGTCTTCTATAATAATTCGACGGTTCTAAGACGATTGTGAATTCGCTCGACTAGTTCATAAGGTAATTTTCAATTGTTCGCCAGTTGAGGTAGAAGTTAATTTAGCGACATTGAAGAGCATCAAATTCTCAGGAAGCACAAACACAGGCCTCTATTTAAAACATGAGGTGTAATAGTCACCAGTGCCGGTCTGTGCGATGCCGACGGCGTCCCGCCCCTGGAGAAGAAGGGGCCAGAGCTGCATCTGTATGGGGGAGGGCTTCTCGTATCTCTGGAGCAGCAGCTGCAGCAGGTCGGGGTAGTGCTGCCAGGCCTCATGGAACGTCCGCACAGGGTTGGGGGCGTCGTGACATACCCCCTTGTCCTTGTAGGACACGCTGATCTTGCGGTTCTCAAGCCTGTTAAACGCGCAGCCCCGTAACGATAAATATATGGTCAAGGGCCTTCATGAACGCATAAGTTCTTAAGGACAAATGGATAACAGGTACAACATAAACTAAAAATATCACACAAAAATGAGTTTGAAATGGCACCTAGTTGACGGATGAACGGTTTAATATACAAGAAACTTCTACTCTAAAGGTTCACAAATGAAAAATTGGAGTATGTATTTCAATTAGAACGTACATAGAAAATTGAATTGTAACAAAAAAGTACCAATAGATGTGAAATTATAAGTAAAGGGACCATGAGAGAGTTTGGTTAAAATGTCTGAAATATGTCTACATTGTTAACATTTTCAAAACATATTTTACAAAGTCAAAATTTAAAACTGACTGCAATATGGATGGAGAGAAAAAACTCATTTCGCTGAAGTTACATATCATTTGTTTGGAAATAAAACACCATATAAAATCATTTTAGAATGGTCCCCACCAAGTGCTGCGACTGCATCACTGCACCAGAGCGCACGAGTTAGGAGGGAGCTTACGCTCGTCTCAGAGCAGCTCAGACCGCGGTGCCGCCTCTGACTCCCCCCCCACCATCGCTCCCCTAACTCGTGTGCAGTCCAGCAGTCACGGCACTCAGTCATTAGGACTAAATTGATTGTGCAATATATAAAATGCATATTTTGCATGTAACTTGTGAGGAACTTAATAGAAATTATACTATTTGTTTCTAACAAAAAATGCATTGTTTGACATTGAGATGTATGATTTCCAACCATTTTCAGCACACATAATGAAATGTAGCTAATTCAACAGTGAATTTCCATCCAAACTCAAAATGAACGATTTTTCACTTGGAAGCTTTAACAGATATACATGAAAATACATGAATTATCAACATTTTTTTTTTAATTTAATTCTGATCATTACTCCAGAAATTAGTCAACATTTTGCATTCTCTGCATTGAAAAATCATACAGTGAGACCAACCCCATAATCTAAAGCAGAAAATTGATGTGAATCCTTTTGAAAATTGTACCAAAAACATTTTTACCTTTTTTTGAGAAACAGAAACAAAACGAGCAAAATGAGTTACTTCGTCACGTCACACAAAGTGTATTCCTAATCAGCAAGAGATCCCGTCCCCAGGAAAAAGGTTAGCTGTGCATCGAGACAATTCTCTTGAACAAGAACAAACCATCTCACCTTATTTTGGCAACTTCCTTACTAGAGAGTTTGGCCACAGCGGGATCTTCTTTATAGAACATTTTCTTCACTGGAGGCAGATCTCCAAACCTGGCCTTTGTTGCCTCCTCATGCTCCCTCTTCTGCAAATAAAGATCGCAATTTACCTAATAAAAAGTACATAATAGAAGTGGGGCAAGGAATCATAGAGATAAAATTTTGGAGTTGTAATTATTTTACACAGACCACCTACAGAAGAAACTAAACATACTAATACCTATGATGAAAATCTGATTGACAAACAGTAAAGTTTAATATTAATTCAATCCTAAAGAGACATTCATTTTTTAATTGACTAATATTGCCTAATTAAATGAATAGTTTATGTTTTATGCATTCATACGTATATTCACCTTAGTTGTAACTGAAAGAATAAAGTTTCCACAATCAAACTGCAATACTTTCATTTCTAGAAGTAGTTGGAAACTAGAAGCTACCTATCAGGTTAAAATATACATGGAACACTTGTAAGTGATATTTGTAAACTTCATCTATAACTCAGAAATATTTGAATCTGAAAACACCTAATAACGTTAAAGACATTGTGATAAGATGCAATATTTTTAGGTATAACAATACCAAATATAATTTTAAAATACATCCATGAGCTTAAGGAGGTTCTAAAATAATTATTGTGTGAGAAGAATTCTTGAAATCGAAACAAATTACATGTTCAGTCAGAGCAATTTACACCTGAAAAGAACACATATTTGCACTTTGCAACACAATTTACCTTAGCATCCCAATCAATGAAGACCACTTCTTCAGGCAAGGGTGGAGGGGGCAAATATTGTCTCTTTCGGGAGGACCGCGAGTTACGGAATCCCCCCCCATGAGGTCTGCCATAATCTTCATAAGGCATCTTGCTCACGAAACAATTAGCAGTTTAATGTAGCTCTTCAACACCAGAAAGCAACTGTATACAGTGAGCTGAAAAATGTTCAAATAGATAAATTATACAAACAGTCCCCTGAAAAACAATGAATTAAAAATAAGATTTTGCATAAAAAATTCATCTTGATGAAATTTTATTTTTTCATTGGGCACTTCCAGCACCCATAAAAATTTATTTCATTAACTCTAACCTATTCACTTAAGCTCAATGATAGTCAATATTATCCACAGTTTAAAAATGATATTCATTCTAGTTAATATTACAGTTTAGAATGATATTCATTCTAGTTAAGATTTGCTAAATTTGGTGTACTTCAAATGAGCAACTAAGTGACCCTTGTTGCAACCTGTTGTAATGGCAATCGTGATGGAGGGCCAATGCAACTACAATATAGGCATATGGAAACACAACCATCCCATAAGTACATAAGAGTAAAACTATCACATACATACAACCAGCTGCAACTATTGCAGACTGATAAACTTTTTAATTACCAAATTGAAAAGTAATTAATAAATGCATAGCATTTATTGCTGCAATGGCCAATGCTCTTAAAACAATGATCCAGTGAGCAACAGCTTTTCAATTTTAACTTGAAATAAATGAATTTCATATTAAGATAAATTAAAATTAAAATTAGTCAAGCTAAAAAAATCAGTCAATATATTCTAATATTTAATTTATAAGTGCCTAAAATAATTAAATGTGATTAGAAATACAGTGAAACATAATTACAAGTACATGTTGTAACATAGGGTACATTTCATTGTGGCAACCATGAAAGGAGTCCTGCACCTATTGACAGCAGTAATTTTAGGTTTAATGAATGACATCTTAATAGGAAATTAGCTGTAAATATATATACTTCTTGTATTCTTCCCATTCAAGTTTGAGATTTTCATCTAATATTTCGGTTTGAGAACTTGGCAATCATTTAGCCAAAACTCATCAAATTTTATTATCAAAACTTTGCATTAGAAAAGCAGGGAATGTGATAACAACTTACTTTATTGCAGCCAACTGGACAGAGCATTCATTCTATTCACCAAACAATCTCCATTTTGGAGTCATTGGATAAGAATTTTTTTCAAGTGGTGGAAATCTATTTTCAAACGGCCTTAGAGTATAGAAAATTTATTTTAAAATATATTCAAATCATTCCCATACTAATACAATGTAAGGACACCAACTCTACAAGAATTTTGGCTATATTTTCATACACTGATAAGGGACTATTGGCTTAACACTTTACCTCTGGAGTGGGTCATATATGGTACATGTGATCATTTAACTTGACCTAGTATAACCAAAGCACATTAATGTATAAACGCAAATTTTTGATCTTTTGTCAAATTTGTGTTCATCAATTGAATGAGCTAGTTCTGATTAAAAAGAAAATTAATAGCATAACCAAATTTGTGAAACCATAATTCATCATTTTTAAATTTACACTAGAGATATTTCTTGGCATGTAATTTTATCTAAGTGGAGAATCGTAGTCAATGTGTTAATCATTCTATGTTGTGTAAAATTAATATAACAACCTATTCTAATGTAACTTTAATGTAACCAGCAGAGAGCATAAGAGCAGCAGATCCCTTGTACAGAGTAAATTAATTTTCACAATTTCTTATCAAACTAATCAAAAAGAGTTCATGCCACTCAGAAAAAATTCCTATAGAACAACATTAAAATGAAGTCTGAATGATGAATAGAATGGTATGCGCAGTTGGCAGCAGTAAAGTATATATCAACTGGGAATAGTCTTAGCAGTTAAAAGTGGCAATGTTTTCTTACTACTTCAAAAGTTCTGCTCCCATACAGTATTGGCCATTATGGTAGATGTACAATAAATATCAGAACTTATCAGAGTAAAGACAATGAATATTTGGAAATGAAACCACAGATTTTTGTAAATTTATACAGGGCGACACAAAAAAAGAGGGAGGATGTATCACAACCCAGTTCTAAATACAAAATGTACGTATGTATGATACCAAATAAATTTTGAAGATATTTGGTATACCAAATCTATCTCTGCTCATTACATCACCAGCTATGTCTGCAATGCATGCTAGCTTCCTGCACCAATGCATGTGAGTGCTTGGGAGTTTGCTAATCGAAAAGATATTTGGTATACCAAATCTTCAAAATTTATTTGGTATCATACTGTTCATACATACATACATTTTGTATTTAGAACCGGGTTGTGATACATCCTCCCTCTTTTTTTGTGTCACCCTGTATAAATGCATCTCCACACACAGATACAATTATTGAAAAAATCAGCATATGATTAACAATATGTAAAAACTTTCGAAACCTTATAACTAAATAATCAATGAAACACCAATCTTTCACTCTAAGTCTCAAATGTACTTTAGCAAATGTCAAATGGGTTTTACAAAAGGTATGATGCTAAACATATTACATCACCAAACAAGTTATCAGCTACAGACAGGTTGAAGTTTTAAGTTTGAAATAAATAAATAACCGTAAAACTAGCAATGATCAAGCATTTTTGGATGTTTATTAGTCGCATAAACAATTTAAACTTGGGCATCATAGAAAGTTAATAATTTTTGAGATAGAAAACAACTTATACCATTATAAAAGGTTGCATTCGAACCTTTTTTACGAATACCACTAAATCACCGTCACTTTATACATCAAGCTGAACTATACAGTCCATGAGTTTGATAAAAATTATAAATTGCTGAGATTGAGTAAGACTTTAGTAATGGCTTCTCTAAACAGTACAGAAACGGATGAGTAACTTCTGGTCCGAACTCCAAAACGTAGCACTTCAGAAACGTTTCACTCTCCTACCTCTTGTTCTTGGTGATGAGTCGAGCTTAGAAAACGGTTCAATCGTCGCTCGTCAGTGGAGTTTTGCCAGGAAATAACTTTATCGTTAGTCACTTTTATAAAATTGCCTATACACTCGTTTTTTCCCAAAAAGATAGAAAGATAGTACAAACGATTTTTCAACCAAAAAAGACGTAACTCTTTATGCCCTGAATTAATTTATAGCGATAAATAAAATTATCTGTTGCATTTTTTGTGTTTCAGAGGTGCTAACTAAAGAGTACATATGTTGAAATGGAGTATTTCACGTACCTTGAAAAAATATTAATGTGTGAAGAATTAGTCACATCAGTGTGCACAAGTGCATAAATTGAAACACGGAATAAATGAGAAATCCTTTATTTATCTTGAACTTCTGCTCATATCAAGCAGGAATGATCGAAATCATTGCAAGCACCAAAAATATATACTTTGGCAATACAATTATGAGACACACATCTTCTTGAGGCAAAACGGTATAAAATTTTTTATTAGCATTCAGTTAATTATTAACGAAAAATATGAGTGATGTCTCATCACTCATGATATGACTCAAAGCAGTTAGACTTCTTG
>VOMN01083390.1:0-16189 GCA_014899125.1 Orchestia grillus | reverse complement strand
ATTTTTTAAAGCAATAAAAATTGCGTTTTTAACGATTTGGCTGCAGTTGTCAAATAAACTATATTAAAAAAACTGAATTTCTAGATGCTAAGCTGTATAATTATTTAACAGTATAATTGAACAGTATTTTGTCCAATGAAGTATAAAGATAAATGTAAGTTAAAGGAGTACTAAGGTCTAAGATGAAGAAATAGTTACTGAATTTTAAGATAATTATCAATGAATTCTGTAGGAGGCACTAACTAAACATGCATCTGTACCTAATTCTGATTATTGGATTCATTTTGTCAAGAACGCTTTTATAACCGTCTCAAACGTGCGAGGACTGAATATTTCAAAGAGTAAATATATGCGTGGCCTTGTCTCTCAATGAATAACTTACTCTTAGTCTTATGTTTATACACTATTTTATCTGAAGCACATGCATGACGCTTACCTGATTCTTTCACGTCTTCTAGCCTATAGCTGACCCATGTCATCCATGTATTTTTAGGATTACGTGACTGTTCAATTTTTCTGTCAATGTGGCTAAACATTTTTATATCATCCTATATTTAAGTAACCGAAACTATAACAACGCATACTGGAATGAAAATATATGCGCGCGACATTTATAATGCAATTTATTTCAGAACTTTTCTTTGCACAGAGCGAAGTAAGGCGTATTAACTAGTAAGACTAGTAATATACTACTATAGGCGTATATTAGTAAGACTTACTTAATGTAATATATGAAAGCGTATTAACTTTAAATATTTCATGGTTAATCGACATAAGCATAATTAGTTTCCTGATAAACTATAATAAATCAATTCACTAAAAAATATTGTGACAGAAATGTGGTAAAAAATATTTTCTTTCAAATTCGTTCCAAAGATCCTTTTTCGAATAATCAGTCACTATGAATATTAATTATTAAGGGAACTTGAAAGAAAACTTTACTGCATGTACAGCATAAACAGATTAGAATAGAATATGGCAACAGGAATGAGCCAAGGGTCTCATTTATGGATTTCTGTCCAAGTGTTATGTGATGGGACACCACTGTAATTACGCATGAGCACCCGAGTAGACGTAGAGTAGGAGGGCCTGGCCAGTAAAAGAACAGGCAGCGCTACTTCTACTCGCATTATGTGACCCCGATCACAATACTGTTACTACTCAAGGCACCTCTGCAGAGGAGAAAGATGACCACTTTATCATAGTCGCAATCACAAGCGTTGATTTTCACGCACAGGTTTGAGAAAGTTTGTTTTAGCCATAAGGAAGCTTTTAAAAATTAAGGGATTAAATAATTATCAGGCATACCAGATTTAGACAATTTAAGCAAGTATTCACGGTGCCATTGGAGACTACGCGAGTTCCAAAATAATTCTATCAATTTTAAGGGAGAGGAAATTCACAAGCTGGGTCGTTTGGACTTTTTTCTTATTAGTTTGTGGCTCTTATTTTCATATGCATGCCGCTGGTGAAAGATGAAATGAGTAAGTTACAGCAGCAACAAGTTGGTTTTTCAACTCATAACTTCTGAATTGTGCAAGGCAGAAGTAGAATGTAAAACTAGACTTGGCTACGTGAATAATCACACAAAGATAACCCTTTTTGCCAAAGTATACCATAGGTAATATTTCCCGGACCTTCCATTTGGAAAAATTAGGGAGATAACATTTTAATCAATAGTTATGAAAACGAGGCAAGAAAGTGAAACTTTTAAATGTAAAAATGTAATTGTATTTCTTTTAGTAGTCTTTTCAAGTACAAGTTACATTTAAAGGAAAGATTTCAGCTCGTAAATCATGGACTGTGTTGTTTATAAGCAAAACCCTTGTTTTCCATGTATATCGAAATAGTTTCCATAGTTTCCGGAAATTAGAAATTATCAGCACATAAGTTGTAGCATAAGAAAATCCAAGGTCGAAAATTGCATTTCTTTGATATTGGAAGGTTACTTATCCAGGTTGCTACACCCTCAACAATACTGATTCTATAGCGTAGTCACTCTTGCAGAGTAGCTTGACTTAGTTGGACCTACAGAAGCACTCGCATCACTATGTGTAGCTTCGAAAACCATAAGCTTTTTTCTGTAAATTTACAAAATCAAATTGTCTGACATCTGGATAGAAAGAAACACCAAAACATAATATTTAAGCAAAACATGTGTTATTCTATGGAATTAATACACAGTTCATTCATTTTAGTAAGCTCAAAATATATGCATACTTTCGGGGTAAAATATTGAATTTTTATATGAACTGATTTTCAACCAAATACAATTGAAGCTCATGAGATTCATTTGCCAAATTGAAACTATGTTATACTCATGCGTCATTTTTTGACACGAATCAATGAGTCCCGTGCACTGTAGTGGGTTTTTTCTTTGTCGTTGCGCTCATCTTATCTCAGGTAACCACGATGAACATCGTCGCAATTATTCTGGTAAGTTCAGCCCCTCGTTCTTTGCAGTACAAGTATTGCATCCAGATTCATATTGTAATCACAGATATGTTTCTCAGAACAAAAAATAAATGATTATATTCATTATTTCAGTCCTACTCCCGAGCTTTCCTCACACCGAGTATTTTTATGGAGCGAATTAAGGCTCGATGTCGATTCACGTCTGGTACAAGTTCTTCGGATTATTCATATGGGTTGAAAGCTATTTACAGCCATAGAAACAAAGTGGACTCCGGAAAGGACTTAAGATGCCCGATCAAAGTTATTTGAAGGTTGTAACGGAAGAAAAGTTCAAACAGCTTCTATTTAACGAAACACTCAAATATCTATCCTGTCTTTTTCGATTTATCGTTCAGGGATTAATAGAAGTAATAAAAAACGCCCAATAACTTTAAGACAGGTAAGAAACATTAAAAATCTTTATTTGATGCAATGGCACCCATAACACGATAGTTTTGAACATGTTCATCATTATTTCATAGAAAACTAAACATTTGTTTATGAGTCACAAAATGAACCCTGAATAAGTTCGACGGGCTGCTGCTAGCTTTGCATATGTGTTCATACCTGTGCTCGTAAAAAAGATTTCAATTGGGAGTTGAAATTGTACTTTTTTTATGTAACTGAGTAAAATTACAGAAGTTCACATTTTTTAATTTTACTCCTTCAAATCAATGTTTAATGATGAGGAATAATGGTTCTTCTCCCGGAAATATAAATCACCATAAACAAACATCCCGTACTTTTCTTTCTAAGAATTCATTTTTTTCCTACGATTATATTCTCAAAATTGACAAAATTTAATGCGTGCCCAAAGCGTTTTAAGAAAGTTCACAAGCTGTGGCGATGAGTACGAGCATCGAGTTAGACGTAGGTAGTAGGTTCGGGGTCAATAATTGTTTTACGAGTAACTGGAAGTTGTTCTATACAGTGCTTTAGAAATATAACATCCCTAAATCATTCACTTCTGGATACATCGTGCATATTATTACTTCATAATCACTGATTCTTAGCTATGGACATAATTACAATAGTAAGTGATTTATGAGAGCCCTGACTACCATGGCCTATATTCCGACCACGAATGATAGCCAGCATTCGAGTACAGGGTGTTGAAACAACACCTTGGAACAACGCCGTTTGTACAGCTGGGTATCTTGTATGTTTCTCATCGTACAGCTACGTGGTTTAATCAGCATAACAATTTGCTCATCCGGAGCGAAAGACCGAACCTCAAACTGTAATATCTGACGCTGAGCGCTACTTTTCTCTCTTCTTCGTACGGTGTCCGCTGAACTGTTCCTCTTTAACCGCCCAACACCTGCTCTGGCGCAGCCGTTGCTGGCCTTGCCAGCCCCGGCTTCCTTGATCTGCATGACATGCAGCTCTGGCTACAAGGCTGCAGCTTGCCCTGATTGAGGCTATTTGCAGTGGCGGGGAAATGACCCAAATCGAGTGCCACCTGACGTACCTGGACCTCGAGCTTGACACCCACGGCGCGCGACGGCACGGTGTCTCCCAGCACCTCCAGCTGGACGCCAAACTTGAATTCATTTTTGAAAATGTATGTTACTGACGTCTAAAAATAGGATGATCGTAGCAGTCTTCATATATGTGTAAGAAATTATTCGTCTAAAATCAATGACGGATTCAATTGAATTGGAAGCTGAATTCCATTCTTTACACAACAATAGCGCAAGACGAAAACCAGCTGAATGGTATCGTTAGGTTATTATAAAATCGTCAAGTAGATATATCAGATATAAATCAGTAACACGTGTCTTAGAGTTTTAGCCCTTCACATGAGATTCAGCACCAAACAAGCTAAAAAAAAGTAAACAGAAAGATAGTACCTTACGGGAGTTTTGAAAATACCGTAGGTGACGTAGCATTTCTTGTTGTTATCAGCACGGCCATGCCAATCGCCAGTCCCGGAACTGTAACTGATCCCGTGCCCAAAAAGTGACGTGAACTTGAATAAAATGTTTATCGTCTTTTTGCTATCGAGTATATAAAGAAATGTCTAAGCTGGTGTTTTGCAAAGGAAATAAACTAAAAACCCTTTACACTTTTGAACTACGTAGACCAGTAGTTTTAATCTTATGTTCTTTATGCTAATCACTGCCTGAAGTAAAAGAAGTTCTCCAATTTACCATCAGAACTTTTTAGCAGTACCCAAATAAGAATTTTTCTGACTAGATGTCAAAGCTCAAATTAAGTACAGTGCAAGATGTGTTGTTTCTTTAGCTACAACAAATATTTTATAATATTTCTACGCCTAATTGGTGTTATATTATATGATTACTGTTACACATAAACGTAGTTAGAATACAATTTATGAACAAATACTTTAACTGAAACTCATGAATTGAATGAATGGTTATTCTATTAGTGAGAAGAGTTTTCTTCACTTCAGAACGCTCATTGTTCCACAACCATATTAAAAAATCAAGGACGTATCGCCGTTGAGTTGAGAACGATCAAGCGCGAACTTATGGACATATCGCCGACAAATCATCGGTGAATCACCAATGGAACGTTCACTTTTTGACCGAAATAATCGGCCTCTATACGTCCGCGGCCGTCCGAGTCGGTCGTGTATGCCACGTCCCTGCTCGACTCTGTACGTCCATGATCGTCCCTTTACGTCGCATTTCGTGGGCGATACGCTTTCGATTCGCCAAGGGCCGTCCCTGAATTTTGTGTTAAAAAANATAATTCAGGGGTGATTCAGGGATGAGTCATGACTGTGCGTGTCCGAGAGTTTTTAACCCAAAATTCAAGGACGGTCACCGGCGAGTCGAAAGGGTATCGCCCGCGAAATGCGACGTAAAGGGACGATCATGAAAGTGCAGGACCGAGCAGGGACTCGGTATAGACGAGCGGCGCTGATGGTCGCGGACGTATAGAGGCCGATAATTTCGGCAAAAAGTGAACATTTCGTCGGTGAATTCACCGATGATTCGCCAGCGATACGTCGCTAAGTTCGCGAATGATTGTCATTAATTCACCAGCGATGCGTCCGTGATTTTTAATAGGGCAGTACATATACTCTCCGTCTGAAATTTCATTCCCTTATCACAGCCATTATACTATTCCTTAAATACCATGAATAACCGTTAACAGCTGGAAATAAAGATTTGCAAACAAGGAAATCTTTCATGCATTTCGAATACATCAGAATTGTCAAAACTCGATAATATTAAGTTGTTTTACATTATATTTCATGTTTAGAGTAGTTTTCTATGTCAACTATTCGGGTCGAAAGAGATGTATTTTTGAATCAAATCATTACTTGAAATGATAAAAGGATACTATTCAATAACAGCTAAAGAACTGGGCACTGATTATACGCACAGGAGTGGCCTACACACTATTCGAAGCCACCATTCCACTCGAAAAAAATAATGGTCACTGTTTGGTGGTCAGTGCAGGAATCATTCATGTTTCATTTTTGCAACGAGGCAGTACTGTAACAGCAGCATCTTATTTTCAAGACATTGATCGCATGAATGACAAATTAAAGAAGATTCATCCAAGACTGTTAAATGGAGATGGACCAAGTTTGCTTCTCGATAATGCACGACGCCCCACTGCTCTAGAGCTACGGTCGACAAACTGCAAAATCTGAATTATGAAATTTTACCGCATTCTCCCTTTTCACCTGATATCTCACCCATTCATTATAATTTGTTCAAGCATTTCGAATTGTTTATTCGCGATGAAGTATTCATAAAAAAGGAAAGTATAGTTGATAAAGAATATCAACAGTTTATTCGTGAAAACGAAGACAAGTTCTTTGAAGATGGAGTACATGTGTTAGAAAACGTTGGACAGAAGTCATAGAGAAGGAAGGATCTTATTTTGAATAAAATAGACGCTTTATGACAATTCTTTTCTCCATTTTCATACGCTATATTATGTGTGAGACCACCTCATGACATGATAATTGGACAGATAAAACGCTTACATCTATTACTGAGCATTAATTTTCTTGGTTACGCAATTCACTCAGCTTTCAAACATACAACGTATGGCTGTATTGAATATTTTGATAGTAGGAATTGAGACGGGTTTTGGAAGTTTTGGAAGCAGCGGACAGAATACTACGGCAGGCCAAATAGTTTGCGGAATTTTTCACCAACTTGTGACGAAGTTTGGGAGTCCGAAACCGCAAAAAAAGTAGCACGTACTGAGCTGTGTCAGACAATTTGACTTAGTGTTGTTCATCAGTCGTCTTAAAAATTTTGAACAACCTTCAAATTTTTATCGTTTATTGATATGTTGGTCAGCCACTTTAAGTTTAAAAGTCATTCTCAAAATCTCTACTTTCTCAAGAATGTTGAATACATTTGTAGACCACAAAACAAACTATCCCAAGTATCCGTTCTCTTTTTACCCTATTTTTGGCGAATAAGAAAAATTGAATGCTGATTCATGCATGAAATTATGTTATGGGTTTGGAAAGCAACAATTGTAAGAATTGTCTGTACTGACAAATATTCACTAAGCACTGTACACAATGAATTTGCTCGTGTAATAATCTATGCGTAAATGAAAGCAGGTGGACTAACAACAAGTGAAGTTTTCAGTGACACGGTCTTGCAAATTTGGTATCGTTTTAGCCTGATCGATTGTGTTTAAGTTACCACAAATTCTGCAATCTTTTGCGTCTCTCCTTAAATTGAGCCGTAAAATGGGATAGTCAATTTGCACACCGATGTTTCACATGTGACAAATTTAGATCTTAGTCAGAAAGTCATTATAAAGTACAAGAAAATTTGATGCATAGTATGAGTTCAACTGCATTTAGACGATAGAAACTTTTAATTTGAAGTTTGAGTTTAAACAGTTATGAAATTGCACAGGATGCTTCAATGTAAGTAAATTGCAGCCAAATCTGTACTCAATGTGTTGGGATAAAATGCAAAAAAAATAAGTAATAACTATAGGAGCTTATGTGAAACTACTTTCAATAAAATTATTCTATGATTTTTATTTTATTTTTCGATTATCAATAATATCAAGGTGACAGTATCGTGCAAAGCATACTCTTCTCAATCGATTCCCTCTTTGGGGTTTGAAAGTGCCTCTGATCGTCTACGTCAATTGCCACTTGACCATATATAGCTTCGCTTCTTACAGAATACGTAAAATAAAATTGATAGAAAACAAGTTACATTTTCACGTTTTACTGCATGGTGCGAAGGACTTGTGTGCTTACTAATGGTGTGATTCGTGAAAAAGTTCGAGATGGCTCATACGCTCGACACGCTTCACAAATATACCTGAGTTGTAATTTCCATTCACACCTTATATTTTTACAGAATCAATCACCAGACTACGGGACTAGTGAAACGTATAAACTCAACAGCGTGCAAACAACTTACACCCCTCTCATTTCAAACGATTATACCGGAAATTTGATAGAATATCTTCTTCAAGTTTCTTTTTGTTTACGAATTGCATACTAAAAATGAATAGCTTTCACAGATATTATATGTTCTGTACGGTATCTTCATCATAACTTAAACCTGCAAGAAGGATCCGAGGATAACGCTCATAATTACGCGCAGCCTCGTAACTTTACATAAATTAGTCATACCATTCGGGAACAGTGACAATCTTGCTTGAGGGTTTTTTAAATCAATCAAAGCTCTCCATATACTAGGGCAAATGATAAAAATAAATTTGAATAAAAGGTTGACTTTGAGAACTAGGTTTGCTTCTGATTTATTTGATTTTTTTAAATACTGCATCAGTTTTTCTTACAATTAAGTGAATGAATGTTTAATTTCTTTAGATGACTCTTGGCGTGTACATATTTGAATATTTTAACGGCCACTGGTAACTATGTTGATACTGATCGTTACAGGTCTACTAGCACTAGCGCGTACGAGTTTGAGTTTACGTCACAAAGATTTTCGATTGAGGGAAAAGCTATGTACGTAATTGTTTAACGTCATCGAACGATTACCCTTGAGTTGCACCGTAACTATTAACCGCAGTAAATCTCTGGTTATAATTACGTAACAAGAATCTCATTAGCATGTAACAGTCTTGAAATTTTAAACGGATGCATCTAAACCCAACTGCTTCATTGATTATGCACAATATTATAGTTTCGATGAACACGATAAAGTTGTGTACCGTTCTAAACTTATTTGATAAAATCATGCAAACCTCATATATATTTGTACAGTGTAAGCTCGAAAGAAGAGTTGTTGGTTTCCTATTTGGTCCATTTGAAAAAAAAGTTATCGTTAAAATCGAAATTGGGGAAAACTACCAATTCTTAGCGTGCCTGTATGCTTCAACAGAATTTGTACATGGCGCTTTGGATAAATTTGCCCGTGAAACTTGCGGAATGCATACGCAAAGTTTTTCTAACTGGCGAAATTGCTCTATATGCAATTTATCTGAGCTTATGACATACAAAATCTGCAGCTTGCGGCAATTTGGTCTGAGGAACCTCAATTTGCCCTCTTGTCTCCGGGGTTCCGCCTCATTGCTTGGGGTACCAAATTTTCAATGCATATGTACAGCACTGCTCAGGCACTTGAAACACTAAATCTCGCTAGCGGTTCTATTCTAACTAGACAGTCAAGTCTTAAAAGCTTGAGATTGGAGGAAGTAATTTTCTGCGAAATTTCGCTTATAAACGTCTAACACTAGTATTCACGTCGGGTAAATTCGTATTTATCATTCGCGTAAGTTGCAAACAACGTTGAAGGGATTTATTTCAATAAATGTTCTCTCCCTATTTGACGTAACAGGCAAGAATGCTACCTCGCTGGGACTGTTATTTTTAAACGTTTTTGCTTGAATAGATCAATCTAGCAAGAGTTAGAGACTGCGTATCTGAAGCCAGACACTTGTTTGGAAGAGTATCACTGAATAACTTGGCGAGTCCAAAGGATTTATGTACTTCGTTTCTGATTTTCAAAATTAAGCTTGAGTATAGACAGTCTTGGTATGGGTTA
Organism: Orchestia grillus; assembly: GCA_014899125.1. Taxonomy (NCBI): domain Eukaryota; kingdom Metazoa; phylum Arthropoda; class Malacostraca; order Amphipoda; family Talitridae; genus Orchestia; species Orchestia grillus. The sequence continues at coordinate 6,752 of VOMN01083390.1, read as the reverse complement.
TGAAATCCTACAATGTCTTAAAAAACACAGGTACCAGTTGATGTGGATGATGTATGTGCTCGTAATAAACTAGAATAAAGGTAATACCGAGTTCGCTATGTTCTGTTAGCACTGCAATGCAAGCCAAATTATTATCAAAACTCGTTTTTAATATTTTGAAAACCGCATATTCAATTCAAATACAATTTCACCACAACGTCGGCACCAATAACATACGAAATCAATGAAATATTTCGCACTTATCTGCACGATGAAAACAAACTGGAACCTTTCTTCGTTATTTTCACGGGAAAACAATTGTGAAAAAATAAAAGGAAGATGTAAGACATTCTTAAGAAGGTGAAGCATCGGAGCAGTTTACGTAGCACTGAAACGAAACTATTATCTTAGAACTCTCTAAGCTGAAACTACCCTAAAAATTTCTAAAATTATAGCAAAGTGTCGCCAAACAATGTAGAAGTTAACCCCGACCCTACAGAAGTACGCCAAAGGCCAAATAAAGCTTAATCTAGTGTTATTTCAACACTTTCCGTGTGGCAAATTAAACAAGAGACTACGAAAAACGCTGGACTTATTGATCAAGAACTTTTTAATTGCACTGGGGAATCCAATGTGTCTAAAAGTACTCGGTTTCGGTATCTGAGGAATATCGCAAGACCTGTGAAACCAGTTCAAAGCCTCTGTTGGCGAGAAAACATTTTCAAATAGAATGAAATGGGCTGAGGATAATCTGAAGATTGACTTTCTAAAGTTTTGTTCACCGACGAAATTCGTGTAACACTTGATGGTCCAGATGAATTGTGTAAAGGTTGGGTAATGACCGGACCGAATCGTCATTAGCATTTGAGACGCCAACAAAGTAGTTGAGGCACAATAATCTGGACTGGTATTATTAGAGGTTCATTATTCGGCCATTATAAAGTACCAGATTGCGTCAAAGTTCCTGCTGATGCTAATATAGCGTTTTTGAAGGAGCATCTTCAACTGTGGTTGAAAAAGCATAGAGCTACCTTTATACCATTGTGCTGTGCAAGATTATTCTCCGTCACCTGCTACACTTAAAACCGCTGAGTATCTGCACAAATTAGGCTCAAATGGGCTTCAAAAAATAAAGTAGCCAGCCAATTCTCTGGATTTAAACCCGATTTTGAACATGTGGAGTATCATGAAGCCAAAACTTTACTCCAATGGACTCCAAATCCAGAGCAAGAATTAGTTGTGAGAAGTACTTCATGCGATAAATAGTGGCATTACAGCAGATGGCATTCAAAAATTACCAAATTCAATGGATCATCGACTTACCAAAGGCATTTCCAAACAGGAAAAACACATTCCTTTTTTTATTTATTTCAAACTGTACCTGTGCTTGCATGTTTTATTGTGTATTTGATCATCTTTTGAATTGTTTTCTTTTGTGCTGAACCATTCATAAGCATCATAAACACACGTTTCGTTCGTCCAATTTTTTGTGTTTTATTAAACCTCTGTGATAATTTGGCATACTCGATTCACTAGGAAAATAATAAAACTGGTGCCAGTTTATTTCCATCGGGCAAAACAGTCCAAAAAATATACTGATTGCGTATGATATTAGCGCTGACGTTGTGTGAAAAATTTTTTTGAATCTTTGTACGGTTTTCATAATATTGACAAAACAATCTCAATAATAATTTGGTACGCAGTGTGTATGTTCTGTTATGACTGTTGTTCTTCTTCTTTAAGAATTGACACTTAAGATTAGATGAATCATCTGCAATAGTAGGAGAAGTAATTCATTTAATTTTGAGAATTTTAAATTCAATTATTTCTTAGATGGTTTCTGAGAAACTCATTTTCAGGGAACAAGAATTTACATTTAGCCACTCACTTTCGACGTCAAAATTAGTCCAGCAGGAATTGAGGCTGCTAAAATTCTGATACGCTCCTGTTCCAAAAAATTGTTTAATGTTAACATTGTCAGTGCCCAATTACTGCGTAGCGCTACAAGAATGGTTGGCGCTTTTATGCCTGTGATGAATTCATCACGAAAGCATATTTGTTTGGACAGCAGTGAGCTCTATCCTGTGATAGAGATCTAATGGCTTCACGCTTTCAAAACACGTTCTTTATCATCATTTGAGAACATGTTAAGTCGATTAAGCAAATCAAATTCCGTGTTCGTTTTTGCTATTGGAATGGGAGAACTAACTACAACGGATAAACCATGAACTATGCGTGTAATATACTCGGGCATTCGCAATAACGGGAAACAACTCTGATCTGAAATTTAGTAGCCCTTGACTGAATGATCTATCTTAATAACGCAACAAAAGTCAGTCCACTCAGATATAAGGAGAAAACGATAGAGAAACGACATGCTCAACACGAAATTAAATATATATATATATATGATGTATGAATAAAGGGTGTAGACTGAGAAGTATGACAAGACTTGTTGAGCCCGATATTAGGCCTCCTCTGAAGCCAATACGTACCGATTTTTTATTGAGTGAGCAAAAACATACATGAAATTGGATTTTAAACACGTCCTCTTCACTTATGAGATGCGTGCTTCCATCGGCGCACCTGGCGGGTGGAGGAAAGTTTGAGTTCCAGAAAGGGCTTCTCGCCCCGAACTACTTAGTTGTTACCAAAGAAGAAGTGGTGTTTATACGTGAGCGGAGCACTGTACATATTGCTCTTGAAAATACATTAAGTTTTGTGAAATTAGAGGATTTGGAGTGTAATTTATCATAGAAGAGAAAAACGACTTACATTCGATCGTTTGTCATCTTTTGATCTCATTGAACTAAGGCAACGCGTATTTGGTCAATAGAGACCTGATGAAGTGTCCTCATGTTCCAGTCCGCATAAAACCATAATTTTTACTGAGCCTTTCATCACGGTGCAACTGATCTGACACGCAAAGAAAGTAAACTTTTACCAAGCAATGCACAATAACGTAAAAATAAGTTTTTACCCGTAATTGTTATAATAACTAAAAAATTCAATCTTGAACTGCACATGATTTTTAATAATAGCATCAAAGTTCAGAAAATTTGAGCTGGAAAATACGTGTCCGTCACTGTGAAGAACCGCCTACAGTCTTCCTGGAAATTGCGCTATTTTCCAATAGGGATGCGCTCCGAATTTGATCTGGAAACGAGAATGAGATTTGTATCAGTTTTCATATGTATAAGTAGCAGCAAATTATACTTGTTTAGGAGAAGTGAAGAAAAAATCATCATGAAAGAAGAAAATTAAGCCCTAACATTGTATCGGACGGGTCTGACATCTATCTGCAAACATTTTTCTCCGTAGTTGTTATTGTGCTTCCATCATATTTTTCATGACGTTTTCCGGGATATCAGTCGTTCAGAAGTGAGTGTACTGCACAGTACAGGACATCTCAGTAAATAATTTGGAAAACCGAAAGGAGCAATAACTGAGTTGGTAGAAGTTAAAGGTACAGAGCAAATGAAATGTACGTAATGTAGAGGAAATAATAGTTCCGGAAGCCGAGTAATCATTGTTGTTTGAAATGTAACTTGGAAGAACCGGAAAGAAAAATAATTTTTTCGCATGTACAGCGACTTGATTTAAGTATCGACACAATTCCATTTGTTTTGTATTTTGAAAATTTCAAACTCTGATTTGAGGCGAAAAATAGAGGTAGTTCAGAGAATATGAACTTAGTTGAATATTTTCAATGAACAGAACAAAATTAAAGTGAAATACGATCACTTCATCATTTTCGATAGTTGAATTTGAAGTTTGATGATCTGGAACTTCACATCATGCCTCTTCAACATCAGACTGACAAACAGTTCGAAAAGCCCTGTAAACGAATGGAAATCATTTTTTAATAGAATTTAAATATTATTAATACAAAAAGCACAGCATATCACCATCATAGTATACGATACATCAACGATACTTTGAGTTGCACAAAACCGCTTCTGTAGTGCGTCACATTGAATAAATGAATTTGTGGTTTTAAATTTAGCGAATATGCTATAATAAATATGGCATTACATGAAAGCTTTTATGGAATGTGAAGCACTGTCAGTTGCTGCTGTGGTTATTTTTTTGTAAATGCAGTATTTAGAGTGTACCATTTCCAGCTCTGAAGCGATACGGTCGTATGAGTGGCGACTGATGGGAGCCGGCGACGAGGTAGAAATCCAATTTCCCTGAGAAGAGTGTCGGCACCATTCCAATGCTCAGTCACACCTTAGTAGGATCTGCACAAATATGAACTATTACGGTCACTTTTTCATTAATGCGTAAGATACCAGGGGTGAAAAAGCGTCAGTCTAAAGTTGAACCAAACGTAAGATAATATCTTACCCAGTTAATAAAATTAGAGCGATTTTATATATATTTAAGAGAATGTACAAGGTCCAAATGGAACAGAAGCACAAAATAATGTTCATAATATAAGAAACTTAGTTTACCGGATGGAATTTTTTAAAAATTTTATAAAGCTATCAATGTAAGTCAATTAAAAATATTTCAAAATTGGCTAGAAAACTGCGCCAGATGGGAGTTTTAGCTTATGTTATTCACCTGCTTGTTTCAGAGCTCCAACAATCTCCTGTAATTGCAACCTATTCAGTCCTCACTAATCGAGATTATCTTCTACATCTTGATAATGCTTATCAGTGCCGTTAACAAAGGTTTTCCTTCCAATCACAGTTTTATTCGACTCAAATGTGGTGATACGATTATTTCATCTTTCATTTTTCACAATTTGGAAAGCGGTCATTTCACATAGAGATGGTCCTGGTGTGGATTTTTCAACACTATGAGGATGTAGTTTTTGAATTTCAATATCTAGGGATGTGAATGTCCTACGTATTTTATATAGAGCTTTGAAAACTGAGTTTCAGTAACAGATAATAAGAGAAAATTGTTATATTGTCTGAAGGAAAAATTTCTTCAGTGGATGCTACTAATTAATGAAGTATTTAGTATAATCATTTAGTGAGCTCGCAAATGAAATTATGCAATGAAAATATTTTACAAAAATAGCTTAGGAAAAAGCTGCATGATTGCATCATTTGTGTTGCCAGGATGCGGGACGAAGACCCTACTCAAATGAACCCCACCAACCTGTTTTCCAGCTGAAATCCATTCGGAAAAGGCTACAGCTTACTTGCCTTTAACAGATACATAATTGTAGCTAATAACTGGCAAGTTGTATTTTGAAAACAAAAGTTTCTTTGCTCGCTCAGGAGTTACCTTGGATCTCTTTTCATCGTAGATGATGCCAGCTCCACTAAATAGGCGCTCTCTGACAACGCTACCGGAGGGACGGACTAAGTATGTCTAGCAGGTGTAGCAAGGGGGAAGGATACGACTGAACATTCGTGCGCCACCAAAGAAGAGGATTTTCTGACGTCTGTATGCGGTTCCTTCTTTGATGTTTGCCAATCATTCCGGTAGTTTCTTTGGAATATCCGTTAGGCAAAATTCTTCATTTCCCCTCGTTGAAGAGAGAAAAGGCAAGTCCATACTGTCAACCTTTGGAGCGAATTACGTGTTTTTCAGCTGTCCGCGAACACGAACACACCATGCGCGCTGGCAGATTTCGGTGTGTTTGTGTTTTCCAACAGGTAGGAAAACTCCGAACATAAACTTTCACAGAAACAGCAAACAGTCGCTTGTATATATGTTTAGTAAGCTAATGAATATTTTATTATATGGGAAACGAGTACTTTCGTAATTTATGTCTTTGACAATAGCTTAATACTGTCAAACGAGCCTATTTAAAAAAAATATGTCAGTGCCCGAAGCCAATGGCAAATTGGATGTCGTACGAGTGACGATGGTAACCGAATATATAGACATTTTATGTTTCTCTGAAACTTGGTTCGACTCGCGTACACAAAGCTCGTATTTTAATAATTCAAATTACTCTTTGTATCGATATGATGGCGTCAAAACCAACAGAGGTAGCGGATCGTTCATTTTCGTAAGAGACGTTTACTCAGCATCTCAACTTCTAACAGCTAAAACTTGTGAAGGTATAGAAATGGTTTGGCTCAGCGTACAGGTGAATAAACATAAATCCTTTGTCAATTGTAGCCTTTATCGGCATCCCTCAGTTTCACTCCGTGTGACGCTAGATTTAATTGGAAAAACACTTAAAACAGTCTCTGAAATCAAGAAATTTTTTATACTCTTAGAGTTAAATGTATAATAGATAAAATGAATAAAAACAATCAACTAGCTAAAATACTTTACCCACTTAGATAATCACAAATCGTTCCCGACCCCGCGTGAATTACCGGTACCTCAGGAACTGTTCTCGACCTGGTAATTACTAATAATCCTATTGCAATTTCAAGCACGGAAGGGCTGTCATCACTTTCGGATCACCTTTCGGTAGAATGTATAATCAACATTGCTAAAAAGAAGTAGAACCCACGTCTTATTACCTATCGCTCTAAAAACTGTGTATACACGAACTATTTCAAGAAAAACTGTTGATATGATTAAAGAATTTAAAATTATGAATAGAACTGACGACGTCGAAATACAAGTTGCAATTTTTAACAATACTTTCACGGCCTCCTTAGATGACTGCGCACCTTTCACTACAAGGAGGGCTAAACCTGTGCTTGCGGATTGGATTGCAGATGAAGTAAAAGAGTTGAGCAAAACGAAACAACTTTTTTGCACGAGTACAAACTTGACAGATCAAACAGTACTTTAAAAAGCGATATGAAGATCATCAAAAGAATCTCCGTAAAAAAGTAGCAAAAGCA